>JAULAV010005672.1:0-54337 GCA_030789695.1 Scilla litardierei
CATATGAGGTGATATTTATTCAAGCAAATCTATAGGGTCCTCTCACTGTTGAGAGGATTCGTGTTTATTTAAAGCATAAAATACTATACTACTGGATTGATATCACCTATAGAAAAAGCCGGATCCAGTATCTTTGTCGGTGCAGGCAACTGCTCCAACTGCCCCTTCCATGGATCCGCTAGGCGCGTATGTCCACGAACACCAACGAACTCCAACAATGCATCCTCCAGCATTCCCACAAGGACTCCACCTGTACCCTGCAGAGAATAGGATGCATCAATTCGCTGCAAAAATTTCACACTCATAATAAAAGTATTCCAAAAAGGATCGTCTATAGAAATATATGAAATAAATAGTGGTGGACGATACTTTCCTGGAAATAATTCAATATCCTGTTGTGCTGTGATAGCTATCTCTGTTGTGTCCTTTCTCAGCTGCTCAGGTAACTCCGGATCATATGTGTGGACCTCCTTGATAGGTTCGTTTAGATATGACACGTCCAAGCATACCTCTGATCCATAATCGTACGTGTGATGCAAAAGGTACGAAGTGTCAAAAATAATCAAAATAAATATTAACTGGAATACATGATTTAGAAATGGAATGGTTAAAAATATCTCCCTGAGAGGGAGCAGTAAGCTCTGTGGGATAGTCCTCAGTGTCAGTGGAAGGATGAGGTGGCTGCAGAAGCTCTAATGGAGGGAGGTAATGCTCATGATCCTCATGAATGGCCGTGTCCTCGTCCCGATGCATGACCTTCTCGTCGATAAGCTCTGGCTCCGTGTGTAAGGCCTCCTCAAAAGCATGCTTCGGCACCGTGAGGTAAATAACCTCAATGTCTTCTCCATCTGAATCACCTCCGTCCATCCACTCATCGTATGGACTAGCTGTATCAGTGGGTAGGAGAGCGACAACGGTGCAACCAGGCTCTGCAGCAACACGTCCCGAGTGTCTCATAGCAGTTCTCTCATCAGAAGTGGCTGCATCTATGCCTGGTACCGTCGTATCCTCAGAGGTGGAAGCATCAACGTCCTCAGCCTTTCGTCCAAGAATCTCATCTAAGTACACATAAAAATATGTGGTCCATATGATCACAGCCTCAACGGAAGGTAGAGGTGGCTGCAGAAGCTCAACTACAGGTGGGCAAGACTCTGGATTTATCTAAATGAAGTCACCCTCGTCCCAAAGTGCTGCCTCCTCAATATAATGCTCTGGCTCTGCATGTGACGCCTTCTCGACGATATGCTCAAGCTCGACAGGGTGCTCTTTTGCTTTTTCATCAACTATTAACGTAGGCTCTCTCTAGAATAGTGATGCTGGCTGCTCATGTGTGTCAACTTATGGGGATGTATCATGTGAAGGAGAATGCCCGCAAGCAATCCAAAAATATAGTCCATCCCCCTCAAGACTGACATGGACGTCCTCCTCTATTTTTCATGCAGTCGAAACATGGTTCATAACAAAATCTGCAAATCGTCACTCAAATGCATCACCTGCTGTAAAGCTCTCTGAACCGGTGAACCTCACTGACTCCAAGAGGCCCTCCAATAAGTTTTGAAATGTTTCCTCCTCTTGCAGCTCATATGACTCAAATTCACCATCAACCTGTCGTGCAAGAATCCCATCTAGGATCGTATCAAAATCCGTGGTCCACATTGTATAATCCATAACACCTGATCAACAAAGATAAATACCTAGAAAAAAATAGCAGTGGCACAAAAGAATATAGAAATGATAATAATGGTGGCAGGGATTAAAATTTCTCTCTTTTTTCGTAGTTTTATCAACCTAATTTTGACAAATTGGCACCCAACGGGAAACACCTCCTCGGTAACGGCGCCAAAAACTTGATCGCTCCTGGATATACACCTGGAAAACAATTGTAGTTTTACCACAAGCGCACGATGTAGTGACGAGCGGGTTTTCGAACACGAGGAGGTGGTGTTGGCTCCAATCTATCTTAGGTTGGTTCTACTACGAAGGTTTATTGGTGGAGATGGTTATGGTATGATGTAATGGAAATGGTGATGGATGTCGGTGTCGATGATAGAGAAGTCAGTCAAATATCGATTCAAATTCAATATAACAAAAGTGTCTAGGGCTAGGGAATCCCCACTATAGACTGTCATGTATCCTTGCGAATCACAAATTTCAATGTTACTAGACTTGGATTGAGGTGAACTAGTCGTAACTAAATAGAGAACCAAGCTCACGCTCTCGTGCTATTACATGTCTATAGCAACCTAGATCAGAGCCCACTCTTGTGCAAACTCTAATCTAAGCCACTAGTATTAAGATCGACATCATCGTCCAATCACACCTCGAGCCCACTCTTGTGCAAACTCGAGTTGTGAGTTAGATTATGATAGTTCTTATTCGTCCAATCTCTTTCAAACGAATATGTGTATAGACTTATAATAAAAATGATAGCTTTGGTCCAGTCTCTTGCAAACCAAACCTAGTGAATCTTGATTATAATTCTAAATCAAAAATCTAGAAATTCCCATTAATCAGAGCCCAATCTCTTGCAAACCCTAGATCAATGTAAATTCCTAGATATCCGTAATAAATCAATCAAAATTTAACCTTATAACAATTCTAGCAACAAAGAAATTCATTCATCACAAATCTGAACTTAGATCCATAGGGTTCATCCCCTTCTCTAGAACAAATATCAACCAAGCATAGTGATCACTCCGTATTTTATACCTTTTTTCTGCATGTTTGCATGCCATTTAGATCGCTCAAATCGTGTTTTTCACGTTTATTCGACAATATTGCGATGCTTTTCACGATTTGTTGTTTTTGTCGTATTTCAGGAGATTTGGAGCGATTTGGAGTGATTCTAAGATGCACCCACTCCGGAGTGTCACCGACGACTCTCTTGGGGGTTATTTTGCTATTGGAGAGGAGTGGACGGAGAAAGAACGTCGTAGGAGCGACGAGGAGGAAAAAATACGAAGTTTGGGTACTTTGAGCATTTCACTCGGCCGAGTGAAGGAGTCACTCGGCCGACCATAGTAAGCCCGCTCGGCCGGCCAGATCGGACACGCAACAGAGCAATATCAGCGTGCACTCGGCCGAGCATCGCCATGCCACTCGGCCGAGCACCGAGTCACCCCTCGCCCAAGTGGAGCCAAGACGACGGCAACAAAAGATGCCGAACTCTCTGTTTTTCGTCTGTACAGTCCCGATGACTGACTCGGCCGAGTGGAAAAAGACGGTCCGCCCGAGTGACAACTGACGCCCGCCTGAGTGACGAAAGACCGTCCGCCCGAGTGACCTCCGAGGAGACGACCCCCGAGACCCCCAACTCTCTGTTTCTGTACAGGGTTCGTCACTCGGCCGAGTGACATTTGTCACTCGGCCGAGTGAGCCGCGCTGCCTGAAGCGTAAACTGCGGATTTGAGGCTGCGCAGGGGCATTTTCGTCAGGGTTTTTTGGACGATTTTGGGGGGTATTTAAACCTAGTTTTTAACCTAGTTTGGAGAGCCTTTTTCAAAACTTTTGCAGCCTTTTTAGATTAAACTTTTTAGGGATTAGATTGAGCTTTTAGAGAGGAGAGAAAAGTGAGATTTTGTTGGATGCTATCTTGTTCTTCATTGGTTTGTATCTCTCTCCCTCAAAAACTCCATTTTTATTGATATTTTGAATATTGCTATGATTCCATTCATTTTACTTGTGAATTTCTATTGCATTCTATTATGAATTGTGAGTAGTTCATCGTCTTAGGGCGTAGGGATGAACCCTACGAGCCCAATTTCGAATTTGTGATGAATTGGTGAAACTATTGCTAGGATTGATTAGGGTTAGTTTGGGATTGCTATACTACGAATAGCTAGGGATTCATACCGATTGGGATTTGCAAGAGATTGGATCTCAATTCGATAGGAAGCCCTAGATATTCGAATTGGGTTGCAATTGAATTTCTCCGTAATCGGTTTGCAAGAGATTGGGCCGAAACTAGGGTTTTCGATTGCAATTCTATACCAATACCCGTTTGCAAGAGATTGGATGGGTAGGAACTATCCCAACCTAGGTCGTAGCTCGAGTTTGCACGAGAGTGGGCTCGAGATACGATTGAACGATGATGTTGATCTTCACGCTAGTTTGCCTAGGTTAGGGTTTGCAAGAGATTGGATCCTACCCTAGGTTGGCTATAGACCGGCAATAGCGCGAGAGCGTGAGCTTGGTTCCATATTTAGTTGCAACTAATTCACCCAATTTGCAAGTCTAGCAATTGTGAAACCTACGAGTCACAATGATGAGATACGGCAAGTAGAGGGGATTCCCTATCCCTAGGCGTCTTTATTAATTTGTTATTTCTTTTATACATTTGAACGACTGTGACCGTATATTTGCGAACATATCCCGACTTTTCCTATAGCCAGGTGATCGAAGAAGACACTGTTATTAGGCCTCCCTGTGTTCGATACCCGCTCGCCGCTACACCGTGCGCTTGCGGTAAGACTACAGTGTCGCCGCTCTGGGACGTGTATCCGGGGCGCAATCACATAGCAATAACGATATAGGAATCGATAAAAAACATTGCTTGCATATAAAAAGATATCAAATCAAAGACTCAAATAATAATAACAAAGATACTTAGCTTTGATGAAGAATTCCAATCCAAATACAAGCTTTTAGATCCAAGAGGGGGCCTAGGCATGGGCTAACCTCTTAAAAGTCTATAAGAAAAACAATGGGAGCCCCCCTCTAATGACAGCTACAAATCCTATATATAGTCTCCTCAAAACCCTAGCAAATAACCCTAGAAACCTTCTGAAATTTGTGCCCAAAGTTAGCTCTACCCGCAACTTAAGTTTTGGGCCGTCCGAGTGAGATTCTCACTCTGTCCGAGTAGCAATTCCAGTACTGTAGCGACAACTTACAGAAATTCGTCAGATTTCATTCGACCTCTGATTGGCGCATTCTTGGCAGCGTTGGAACAGTCATGAAGTCTACTATCAAAAAAAAATACGAGAAAAATATTTTGCCTGCTAGAATGATAGCAGATTTCAAAAGAGTGAGAGGCTATCTGAAAATCTGGACGCTCGTGTCACTCGACCGAGTAGAATCCCTCACTCGGTCAAGTGGACTTCCTACTTGGCTGAGTAGGGTCTTCTGCTATGATCCCAAAATTCCAGAGAGTCTGCTTTGATTTCCTTCAGAAGTTCTGACTCACTCGGCCGAGTGGAGTTCTCTACTCGGCCGATTGAAATTAACTACTCGGCCGAGTACATTGCAGCACAAAGTATCTTCGTATCAGTCATACTCAGCCGAGTACGCTTCTTTACTCGGTCGAGTGAGCATGTTACTCGGTCGAGTGGCCTATTTCCGAAGTTAACTCTTCTCCTCCTCGACTCTTCGTCGATTCAATCGATCTCCTTCTTCTCCCGCTCATCATCCAGCGCAGTTAGCTTCTTGATAGGGCCATGGGCGATGCTCCGGTACGCGTGCAAGTCCTTTGAGCTCATTTTTGCTTCCAATTGCTCGATATTTCTTGAAATTCAACAAACCAAAGAAATAGTGAAAAGTAATGCAATATCGTCAAAAAATCGCGAAAATCACAATATGAGCAATCAAAATGGAGTGAAAACATGCAGAAAAAAGGCGTAAAATATGGACCGATCAATACTCCTTCATGTGTTCTAGTTTTTCATTTGGTATCACATTAAATACATATCCTATTCTTTATACTCCCATGATTGTTTTCTTTTATTTATCAATTTTCGTTGTTATTTCTCTACTCCCACTTTATGGATAATGCCATTGGGAGGAGAAATAAACAAACTCATAATTTCTTGCTAATTATAAGCTAAACTTGAATCTAATATTAATATAGCCTTAGATTCAGGGTGAGTAAGATATAGTGAATTTGGATTCAAAAATCCTTGATTCAAATTCTTGAATTCATTCCAGTCACGTATATCATACTTTTTCTTTAATTGATCATTTGATGCCTATATCTAAATTGGCTAAGTTGGTTGGCATCTATATAGGGGGAGTACGTATTTTTTAAAGCACAATTATTAATCTTTGTTTATGTTTATTTGTCATCACCAAGAAGGGGGAGAATGTTGAGTATTGTCTTCTCCTTACATGGTTTTGATGATGATCAAACATAAACACTTGTGACTAATCCCCTCTATGCAGTTAATTCATTGCCTAATCCAATCATAAAGATCAAATTGCAATGAATGACAATCAAAGATACATCAAATCTCAAAGAGTCGATTGGTTGATCAAGATAAAGAATGAAGCTTCAAAGACATCAAGTTCAATCAAGAGAAAAACAAGAAGCTACAACTCATTGTAAATCTTTTGTTCTTCTAGTTTCTTTCTCATTAGAATGTAGCCTTGAAGTAGAATTAACTTGGAGCATTCACACATCACTCAATCTATCCTAGGAATCCATTAGAAATCATTTCCTTGGACTCTAACTCTTTATTCCCTAACAGGTGCATTTTAATTGATCAACAGGCGACTACTGAAAGTTTACCAGGCACCTGTCTTCATACAGTCGCCTGTGATTTGTCATCAGTCGTCTGTAATGCACAAGTTTTTCATAGGATACTTTGGGTTTTCAGTATTCATTTCCAACAGGCGACTTATGTACAATGTACATGTGCTTGCTCCTTGCAGGTGCATGTGACTTGTTAGTCAGTCACCTGTATCATCTTGTCCAAAGATCCCAAGTTTGTCAACTTTTGCACTTGTACAATCATGTGTTGTACGTAGGTTTTACAGGCGCCTGCCCATGGCACATGCGCCTGTTTATAACACTACTGTCGCATGTCTAGTCCTGGTCCAAAATTCTCATTTTGGCAAGTTATGCACTTGTGCATACATGCGCTGAATGTTGGTTTCATAGTCTCCTGCCTATGGCACATGCACATAAGGATACCACATTAGTCGCCTGTCCTTGCCTTCCTAGAATTCTTGATTTTGGTAACTTTCACACTTCTGCCACTCGGACGCCTGCAGTTGGTTTCCCAGGCGCCTGCTTGTTTTCATACGCATGTCCAACCTTCATCAGTTGCTTGTGCTACGTGGTAAGTTGCCGTTTAAATTCTCACGTACCCTCTGACACAGTGCTGTAGGCAACTGTCGTTCCTTCAACAGTCGCCTGTCCTGGTTGTTAAATTAATCTGTTGGCTGTTTGGAGACGGATTTTGAGAGGGCTTTTGGATAATTGTTTAAAGGCTTTGAGAGAGCTTATAAATACCCCATTTCTTATTCCATTGGGAACTTCTTGGAACACTTAGAACTTCATTGATTTATCTCTCAAGCTCAAGCTCTCAAGTGCTCAATTCTTTCTAGCCCTCATTCTCTCTTACTCATCAACCTAGAATCCAAGTTCATATCTTCTAGGTTTTAATAGTGAAAAGTGCAATGGCTACTCTCGTCTCATTGAAGAGATCAACACACTTCACACTCTTGCTCCTTGAAGTTCTACTTCAAGGCATAGGTGTTTGTAAGTGTGTATTTCAATTTCATAACTTTCGTTAAATTGGTTTTTGCTCTCGGTTTGTGAGAGTGTTTGATTGATCCCAAGTTGTGGGAATCAAGGTCATCAATCTTGTGTATTGATTACACTCGTAGGGTTGCTATAAGTGGGTTGAAAGGAAAAATCAAGCTAAGGTTTTCTCTTGAGTATCTGGGTGGTATCCTGGGTGGTATCCTTGGTGGTAGGGATGTAGGATTACCGGGAATAAGTCAGGTGTGACTTGGGTAATCTGAACCCTTGAACATCTTGTGTTTGCTTGTTCAATTTATTGTTTCATATTATTTCCGCATTGTTTGTTGACTAGGATTTAATTGGGCATAATTTCCTCCTTAAATTTATAAACACTATTAACCCCATTCTAGTGTTTTCCTCATAGCAAATGGTCCATACATGGTGAATCCTGGAAAGAAACACTGGTAGGCTGTGAAATGGATACTAAGATATCTAAAGGGAACAGCCGGCATTGGTTTGTGTTTCAGCAAGGGAGACGAGTTGGTGATATCTGGATTCTGGGATTCAGATTATGCAGGTGATAGAGACAGAAGGAGATCTACGACTGGGTTTATGTTCACTTTGGGTATTGTCGCGATATCATGGAGATCGGTCCTTCAGTCCATTGTAGCATTGTCAACCAAGGAGGCAGAACTGATAGCTGTAGTTAAGGTGATTAAGGAAGGTAAGTATATGAGGAGTCTACTGAGAGACTTCGGTATACCACAAGAAGTGACGAAGGTCTATTGTGACAGTCAGAATGCAATTTACTTGGCGGAACATCAGGCCTACAGTTCGAGAACCAAGCATATAGAGGTGCAGTTCTTCAAGGAGAAAGGAAGGTGATAGCACTATAGAAGGTCTTGACGGATCATAATGCTCACGAAGATCGTTTTTGCTGTCAAGCTCAGGCATTTCTTGAGCTTGATCTACACATGGTGAGTGGGTGATATTTTCACGTCGTCATGAGAGTTTCATAGATTCTAGATCTGGATATAGATGTTTGGTGTTTAGGTAGATTTGATATGGAGAGCTTGAGTATGCCATGGTTGTTGAAGAAGTTTGAAGAAGGTAGAGTTTGTTGATTTATGCTTCAAACTTAGAATATGATAGGTTTACATGTCGTGTGTGTTTTTGTACGGTCGTGCGCATCAGAAGTTTCATTGACTAACTTTCGTAGATTTGGACACACCCATACAGCCGGCCATGCTGTTGTCCATGTTGACAGGCAGTTTTCTATTTATTTAGCATGGATATGCAAACTGTCTGTGTTGCTTGCACGGCCGTGCAAACTGTCCATGCACATCAGCAGCTCTCTGTTTTAAAGTCGCAGTTTGGCGCACGGCCATACAGATATGTGGCACAGCCGTGCGGATGCCCAGAAACCCTAAAACAACCAGATTTAAGCTTCTAATCTCGACTGTTGATTTCAAAATGGGTTTAATTGGATGGACATGATAGAAAATGCCCTCTTCTACCCTAGGGATTGTTTCTATCATATAAATACCAAGAGATACACACGCGATGGCCACGGATGGTTTCTTACGACGAAGAATTGTGAAGATTCCTTGCGTCTTCAAGAAGAAGGTGATTACGAGCTTTGGAAGGGGAGTATTCCATGTTCTAGAGACTCTGGTATGATCTCTCCTTTGGGTGTGTGCATGAGATAGTGTAATTGCTAGAGTGCTAGAGTTATTTTATCGAGAGGGCATACATATTGTATTGGAGGGGATTGGTAGTCGGTGTATTCTCTGTATTGACATCTCTGATCTAGTGGAAGCCGTGATAATAGAATACTGGACGTAGGCCATAAGTTGTGCCGAACCAGTATAAATCTTGTGTCTCTATGTGATTGCTTAGTTTGATTGTGTGGTGCTATCTTGTGCTTTTTATGATTCATCTAAGATCCTAACTCTGCATTGTTTAGGTAGGTGACACATTATTTCATATATTTCGATGTTCACATTAGGTGTTGTTTGATATTTTGTCAGATTTTTCCAACACATGAGACTAGGTATTACCATCGCAGTTGGTAAAGACCAATGCATACTAGTCCATCTAGAGTATCCTCGATCATTCTGCATTGGGCTTAAGCGGTTGATTAAGCCTTATTATCATAATCTCGTTATGATCTTAATCTTATTATACTATCCAAGGCCTTTATTAATGCAATTATACATTTCGTGTACACATATACACATTCATATAAGAAAATTACATGCTAAAGAATATCAAATAGTATATTATTACTTCACACAAGATTTTTCAACTAAATTAATTTTCTTATGAGCATATCTGTCCAAACAGCATATATCTTCTCCAGAAAGTGACAATTATAACTATACTAGTCATAACCTGTGCCCATAGGGTGCGTTCAATTAAGATATTCCCTTGTCAAAATCTTAGTTCCCTGAAAATTTAACTCATCCCAAGAAATTAAGTTCATCACAAAAATCTTAGTTCATTAATAAAATTAGTACCATCCAAGTTTAGTTCATCTCCAAAATTTTAGGGTTCTCCCCGCTAAATTTTCAAGTTCAAAAAATTTTAGTTCATCCCAATATTGTAGTTTTACCTTTGCCATGTACAAAATGAAGAAAAACGAAAACCAAAGAACAAAAGGAGGGTTTGAAGACGTACCAAAAGGATGCTGGAAGTCTTGCAAGCGGTGAAAAGCTGCGTGCTCTGGGGATGAGGGTTTGAGGCTGTGAAGAGGCGCATGCTTCGGGGACGAGGGTTTGAGGATGTGAAGGGGCATGTGCTCCAGGGATGAGGGTTTGAGTGATGAAGAGGCGTTGATTGGATACACATGTATGAAGAGAAAGAGTGTGTGGTAGAGGTTATTTGGTTTTCCCTGAATGCTAGAATCTGAACACATGGCTTAATGGTTATGTGGAGAAATTTTTTTGCGGCTGATGTCAAACGTGAATGCATGGCTTAACGTGAATGCATTTAGTTTCTCTACAGTGGTTATTTGGTTTTGTCAAAAATTCAGTTTCTCCATATGGAGAACGTGAGGATGAAAGTAGGGCTCAGGTTATCTGTTTTGTTTTAGTTATTTGATCTGTTCTGTAACAAAATTTAGTTTCTCTCCATGGAGAACGTGCGGATGAAAGTGGGGCTGAGGTTTTATGTTTTTTTATTTGGTTTGCAAAAAATGAAGAAGGCCATGTCCTAGTCAATGTGCACAGTCATCGTTTTTTGTCCTAGCCATACTTTTGGTGACACGTAGGACAAAATTAAAAAAAGTTCGTCAATTGTATAATAAATTGTTCATCAGATAGCAACTAAAACTGCAAGCATATCTTCGTATAAGAGGAAATTTATCCAACACATGCCCGATGAGTCGCTTAATGAAAATTATTAGATGTCCCAAAAAGATATAGACAAGAACACTTGAATTGCTTCTTTAAAATACTAGTAAAAATGCACGTGCAATTCACGTGTTTACCTTGTGAGTAATGTCATAAGAATAACTACCATACATTTAGTTTATGATATAGTGTTTGGGAAGACAATTATAAGTTTATTACCCAAATATTGAGATTTAAAAAAAGCATAACTTTGTCTAATTTCATAATTACATTCGATAGAATATGTTTTCTATTGTACGAAGTAGTTGTTTTTGCCATGATTCTAACATATATTGATGAACTAGAAATAACATGTGCACGGTGCACAAAAAACCCCATAAAAGATGTGTTGCACGTGCGCAATGAAAATGAGTGAAAAGTGTGGGTGGGTGGGTGGGTATCATCGGGGGTAAAGGGGAAACAGCTGGGGTTTCGAGTGTAATTTGAATTTGGGTTTTTTTTGAATGGGGGTGAGCTTTCGTGTTTTTTCCAGTGGTTTTTTTATTTTGGAGAGTGATGTGGCATTTCATGTGGCGATATGAAATTGCCACAGGGGACAAAGCTTATCAATTATCCCTCACCCCATGCTCACAGTGCACGGAGCCAAAAAACCCCACGAACAAGATGCGGTGCACGTGCACATACGAAAAGGAGTGAGAAGTGTGGGTGTAAGTGTCGGTATCATCGGGGAGTAAACAGATAAATGCAAAAATATTGGGGGCTATAGTAGAAAAATCCCATAGTGCAAAAATGCTAATAAGTGAGATGAGGGGGTGATTTTTTTGGGATGAGGATGGAATGTCAACCATGTAAATAAGTGAGGGGATGTGGTTTTTGTCCTAGGTGGAATCCCATGTGGCGATGTGACATTGCCACATGGGACAAACATGCCATCTAGGACAAACCTCCTTTATTGTATAATAGATGTTGTTACGACCTGTAGGCCGACCCATGAAATTAAGGCCCTTATGCACTGGGGGCCCAAGCATACACCTTACCGACCCCCCAGATGGGACACTAGCCCGAGCTGAAGGTCGCCTCCATCCAAACAAGCTCACCTCACCCTGTCGCTAGCTCGCCCCAAGGTCAACCAAGAAGCTCGCTGTCCCACCATCAAGATCGCCGTGCCAAGGACAAGATCACCAACCCTCTAACGAGAAGCATCGCCCGAAGGAGCCGAGCTTAATCACCAAGCTGTGGCTCGCCCTCGAAGGCGGCCAGGCATAAATATCACTGACAAGGTGATGTAGGCTCACCTCTTCTCCATTAATGCCAGAGGTTAAGGGCAAGAACTGATGGCCGTCCCTCGTGTCTCATTAGTGTACCTGACACACTCTGAAACCATTAATGCGGGAAATATCCCTGACACAGCTCGCCGACCTATCACTTCCGCGCTCGAGTGCCAGCTGGGTTGATTCGACAGCTGATAGGATGTCAAATAACCCCCTCTCATCCCTATAAATACCCCACTTATGCCTCAATAGAGGGGATTGGTCAGTTAAAACATCTAACATATTCTCATAATACAAGGGCAGATATCTTACACATATCTGCGCCATCCTCATAAGCTCGCCACGCTTCGCCGATCTGTCTTAAGATCGCCAAGCGTGCCCGGTGCCTACATTTTAAGCCACTAGCTGACTTAGGAATCGGAGAAGCTACTGGCTGATAGCCAGCTCTGCCTTTCTGACGAGTTGTTGCTCTCACATGAAGCTCGCCTCAGCTACCGAGAGATGGCAACCTTCAGGCGAACTTCAGATGGATTTGGATCCTTCACCTCTGAAGTGAATTCTGAGTCGTGCTTACCTCTCCATTACCCAAATACCTGTAAATCATTGTACCCATGATTCCTGCTTCAAATAAATTTCATTGTGTGTGGATTTGACCCGCAACAGTTGACGCCGTCTATGGGAACAAGGGTTACACCCATGTTAGGATCCACACTTCCTGACTGCAATCCTCGCCACGACAAGTCACCCGATGTCACATCCCCTTCGCCTCTGAGGAGGCCGGGTCGACTTTAGACCATCATCGCCAACACTCTGAGGCCACCCTTGGGTGAAGAGCCCCGTTCTCTGAGAAGAACTTCCCCGATGGATCAACCCCTTGAGGGGTCGGGCGCAGCCATTCAGGACGCAGCCCTTGGCATCTACAGTAGCTTTCAAAGCTTCATGAAGATGATGGAGGAGTGGACCATTGCCCGACAAGTGGGACAATCTCGGGGAGAAGGACCCTCTAAGCTCCGCAATGTGAGGAGAGACCTCCTCTCCCAATTTGATGAGGAAGCAACGGCACAGCAGAGGCGATTCAAGGAAGCAGAGGTAGTCGCTCTGTAAAGAGAGATCAACAGAGAGGAGGAGGCGCTCATCAGAGGCGACTAGTAGAGAAATCATACCTTCAACATCTTTGACTCCTCGATGCTGAAAGGGAGAGGCTTCAAGAGGGGATCCGAGGAGTCCCCCTGGCGTCGGCCTCGATGGTGTGGAGGAACGCCCTGCTGGACCATCCTGTGGAAAGCAATTGTCGTGGGAGATCACCTAGCCCGAGGCGAGAGGGCGTGAATTTCGTAGCAGGAGCACCCGACGAGATCACCGCTCTCTTAGGCATGGAGACGGCCGGCGGAGGAGCTGTGAACGCAGTCTTACCCCTTGGGAGAGAGGGAGGAACACCTCTAAGCACCAAGGTGGCTCATCCGATGGTTCCAACCAGCGGTGGGAGCACCAGAGCAATGAGAACACTCCTCGAAGGTCACCGGCGCCCCCTGCCCCTAAGAAGCCAATCTTGTGACCCAAAGGGTGATTTCAACCCAGGTACCCCATAGGTTCAAGCTACCTCATGTTGAACTTTATGATTTTTCGGGCGATCTCCTGGAGCATGTGTAGCTATACCGGTGAGTTATGGAGATCCATGGGGTAGGTGACACCCTCCTTTGTCGAGCTTTCAGAACGACCCTGAAGAAGGCGACGGCGGAATGGTTCAACGACTTCCTGGTGGCTCCATTGATTCATTTGGCGACCTCTCACAGAATATTTTCCACCAATTCCTGGCGGTGTGGAGAAAGAAGAAGGCATCTGACTATATGTTCACGGTGGTCCATAAGTTGGGGGAGACTATTCGCAACTTCTTGCAGTGCTTCAACAAAGAGCGACGCAACATGACGAGATGCAGAGATGAGCCCATCTTGGTAGCCTTCAAGAAGGGACCAACCAACAGAAGTATTCACAAGTCGCTGCTCCGAGATCCACCCATCGATCTCTTCGCCCTCTTCGCTTGGGCAGAGAGCTTCATGTTGAGCGAGGAGGCCCTGTGGATGGTGAAGAAGGTGACACCCGTCGTAGCTCCCTGTGTTAAAGCAAGGCCCATTGAGCGGTCGAGGTAGGATGAACACCCCCATGGGTGTCGAAGACCGCCCCTGAGGGGGTGACCAAGATCGCCCCCGAGGGCGTGATCAGGGGGTCCCCAAGCGCAAGATTGCCCTGGACCTTTGAGGGGGTTCTTCGTGCCTAGAAACCCTGCTCCAAGAGGTAGGCCAAAGAGAGCATAGGAGGTGGTACATTACACCAGACTCAACTCCCCCCTGACCGAGGTGATGGCAGCGACCCTGATTGGCGGGCTTCTCAAAGACCCGCCAGTGGAGATGAGAAAAGCGTAAGCGGGAAGGATATGCAGAAATATTGTTGATATCACCACGACAATGGCCATGACACTGATGACTGCTTCGCCATGAAGAAAGATATTGAGCGGCTGATCTAGGGCGGGCATCTTCGAAGATTTGTTGACCCAAAGTGACCTGACCGCGGGAGGAGGGCAACCGCATGGCCTGATCAATTGACCCATGACGCCAAGCAAGTGGCCCACCACAGGCACGAGCCGGTTGTGCATGTGGATGTAATCTACGACGGGTTGGCCCAGGGTGGCACATTAGCATCGGCAAGGAAGGCATACGCTCGGCAGGTCATGACGACGGACGATGGCATAAGGGCAAAGCAGAGAAGAGTGGCTCGTCCCCTTATCTCCTTCTCTGATGATGACATGGAGGGGATCGAGCTGCTGCATAAGGATACCATCGTCATTGAATCTCTCGTCGGACCGGCAATTGTGAGCAGGCTCCTGGTCGACACAAGCAGCTCGTGCGACATTCTATTTTTGTCCACGATTCTAAAGATGGGGCTGGACCGGGCGGAGCTAAAGCTGTGCTTAGGCCCGATTGTTGGCTTCATCAGACATTTGGTGCCTATTGTTGGAGTGATCATGCTGCCGGTCACATTGGGGGAGAGGCCAAAGGTCGTCACTTGAATGATGCAATTTGTTGTCATGATGTCACCTAGGCATACAACAGAATCATAGGGCGACCTTACATGGCCGTCATCGAAGCTCTCCCTTCACTTATGCGTCAGCTGGTGAAGTTTCAGACCTCGCATGGGGTTGGACAGGTGCAAGGATCCCAAAAGCTCTCCCAAAGCTGCTACATTGGCTCCACCAAATATAAGGGGTCCGAGCAAGCCTTGTCGATCGACCTCCTTGACGATCGGAAGGACTTCTCTTATCAACGACCTGCTCTAGTGGAGGACGTAGAGGAGGTGCCAGTAGTGAAGACCACAGGCAGAACAGTGACGATCGGATGAAGCTTGCCGTAGAGCTGAGGGCAAGTCTAATTGACCTCCTCAGGGCAAATGCAAACATCTTTGCATGGTCACCCTCAGACATACCCGGAGTCGACCCAGAGGTGATCGCCCATGAGCTACATGTCGACTCCGAAGCATGCCCAATCCGGCAGAAGAAGAGGGGGGCAGGATGCGAGAAGAAACAGGCAGCAGCCGAGGAAGTAGAGCGACTCTTGGAGGCCAAATTTATTAGAGAGGTGAGCTACCCTGAGTGGCTCGCCAATGTGGTCATGGTGAAGAAGCCCGCGGTAAATAGCGGATGTGCATGGACTTCACTGACCTCAACAAGACCTGCCCGAAAGATAGCTTCCCGCTACTAAGGATCGACCATTTGGTGGACAACACCTCTGTTTACGAGCTGATGACCTTTATGGATGCCTTCTCCGGCTACAATCAAATCTAAATGGTGCCCCACGACAAGGAGAAGACGTCATTCATTACTGATCAGGGGACGTTCTGCTACACTAAGATGCCTTTCGGGATGAAGAACGCCGGGGCGACCTATCAGCGGATGGTGAATAAGATCTTTCACCCCAGGTCGACCGGCATCTGGAGGTCTATATTGATGATATGATGGTGAAGTCCAAGAAGGCTAAGGATCACCTTGCCGATCTTGATGAGACCTACTAGAAAGTGCAGTGCTACAATCTGCGGCTCAACTCTGTGAAGTGCATCTTCGGCGTTCAGTCTGGGAAGTTTCTCAGCTTCATGATCACGAAGCGAGGAATCGAGGCTAACCCCGAGAAGATATCTGCCTTCATCAACATGAGTGAGCCATAGATAATCAGATATTTGCAAAAGCTGAATGGCTGGATAGCTACACTGGGGAGATTCTTGTCGAAGTCCATCAAGAGGTCACTTCCCTTCTTCAAAATCTTGCGGATGGCCCTCGACGTCAAGAAGGGCGTGTGGAAGGAAGTGGAATGGGATGACAGCTGTGCCCAAGCTTTCGACGAGCTTAAAGTATATCTGTATAGCCCGCAACTGCTCGCTAAGACGGAGGAAGGAGAGTAGCTCGGCCTCTATCTCACCGTCACCAAAGAAGCTGTTAGCTTGGTCCTGATCAAAGAGGAAGGTGGGATTCAGAGGCCGATCTACTATGCAAGCCGGGTACTCTGGGAGGTGAAGACCCGTTATAGCCCGATTGAGAATGTGGCCTATTACCTAATACTAACAGCAAGGAAGCTCTGGCCCTACTTCCAAGCGCATTCCATCATTATATACACAAACTTACCGCTTGAGAAGAACTTGAGGAGGCTAGAAAGGTCGGGCAAAATGCTGAACTAGAGTGTCGAGCTCATCGAGGTCGACATCATCTACAAGCCCAGGCGACAATCAAGGGTCAAGCGTTGGCAGACTTCGTGGCAAAGTGCACCATCGAAGACATTGGCGGTGCAGCGCCCGACTCCCAACTGGACACACAGCAACTGTCGCTCGCCGACATGACTCTTCCATCTACTTCTGCACAATCTGGAGGCGAGCTGTGGATCATCCATGTCGATGGGTCGGCCACGGGGTCAGGAAGCAGAGCTGACATCGTGATCGAGACCCCAAAGGGAAGCCTGGTGGAGTATGCACTCCGCTTCAACTTTCGGCGACCAACAATGTGGTGGAATACGAGGCCGCTATCAATGGGATGAAGCTCTGCAGGGCACTGGGGGTGATGAATGTGCTGTTATAAGTGACTCAAGGCTCGTCGTCCAGCAAATTGAAGGCAGTTTCGAAGCAAAGGAAGATTTGATGAAGCTGTATATAACGTGCACCTGTGCCGAGCTACTCAGATTCAAGAAGGCCGATGTCCAGCATTTCACGAGGTCGAACAACCTCTGTGCCGATGCCCTCTCGAAACTAGCATCATCTTCTCCAGCCGAGATTAGAAAATCCATCTACATCGAGAACCTGCTGACACCAAGCCTCACGGAGAGCGAGTTGATATGCGTCGACCGAGAGCAGTCCTGGATGAGGCTGATCGTCGCCTACTTAGAAAGCGGAGCCCTGCCAAATGACAGACTGGAGGCATGAAAGATCGAGAGGCAGGCTTTGACGTTCGTGATCTTCAGCGGTGTGCTCTACTGAATGCACCATGGAAAATACGACGTCTTGCACTTTCTAAAATGCCTTGGGCCAAGGAGAGCGGAGGAGGTCGTCCGTGAGATCCATGAAGGGATCTGCCGGAATCACTATGGAGGCCACACTCTGGCACACAAGGTGATCCGGCAAGGCTATTATTGGCCGACCATGGTGAAGGTTGCCACCAATTACGTCAAGCGGTGCGGAGAGTGCCAGAGATTCTTCAAACATACTACGGCCTCGCCAGCTGATCTGATCCTGATCCTTAGCCCAATTCTGTTTGCCAAGTGGGGTCTCAACATCCTCGGCCCGTTTCCCATGGCTACAGGAGGGAGGAAGTTTCACATTGTCGCCGTCGACTATTTCAAAAAATGGATTGAGGCAAAGCCGCTGGCATGCATCACCTGGGTGGACATGAAGAACTATGTTTGGAAGTCAATTATATGCCGCTTCGGGATACCTCGCTCCATAGTGACGGACAACGGAAAGTAATTCGACTCTGTAGACTTTAGCGGCTTCTGCCCTTATTAGGGCATTAACCTTCATTTCTCCTCCGTGGCGCATCCACAAAGCAACTGCCTCGTCGAAGCAACATACAAGTACACCATGGAGTTACTGAAGAAGAAGGTAGACAACGCCTATGGGTCTTGGCCTGACATACTGCTCGGCATCCTTTGGTCCTACCGCACATCATACAAGGCGTTAACTGGTAAGATACCCTTCATACTAGCTTATGGGGCGGAGCCGGTCGTCCCGGTGGAGGTCGACGAGGAATCTCTCCGGCTCCAATTCTTCAATGAAGAAGCCAATGAAGAGGGCCTCAAAATCAATATTAAGCTCGTCGACGAGGTAAGGGATCGAGCACTAATAAGTTTGATCAAGCACATCCAAAGGATGGTGATGTACTACAACTCCCGCATTAGGAAGCGAAGCTTCAAAGTCAGCGACCTCGTCTAGGACAGCACTTTTAGACCCGAGATCGGTCGACGATGCAAGCTCTACATACAGTGGGAAGACCCCTACACCATAACAGACATCGTGGGACCGACGACATACATTTTGGCGACCATGGAGGGCGAGGAGCGGGCTCATCCTTGGAATACTGAGCACTTGTTTAAATTTTTTCAATAAATGCACTTGCATATTCAGTCGATATTTTTTAAATAAACCGCTGCTCAGTGAGTCGTCTGAATTTGCGTTTCAGCCCTCCCCTAAATGCTAAGAGCACCTCAGCGAGGATCGACAGAAGCCCAAGCCCTCACGAGACAACAATTAATCTCAAACACCTCTGGGGCAACTTGCCCACCAACAAAGGCCGCATGGTCGGCTCCTCCCTATCGCCCCCCTCTCGGTAGCTCGCCATCAGACCTGGCATGGACATGCAGGGTCGGCGACGGGCCAGTACCCGCCCGATTACAGAGGTTGCAGGGTCGGTGAAGGCCCAATACTCGACATCTCAAAGATCTCTGGGGTAGCTCGCCCACCAACATAGGCAGCGGGGTCGGTTCCTCCCTATCGCCCCCCTCTCGGCAGCTCGCCATCAGACCTAGAGTGGACATGTAGGGTTGGAGACCGCCCAATATCAGCCTGATAATAGAGGTTGCATGGTCGGTGACTGCCCAATACCCGCCCTCTCAAAGACCTCTGGTGCAGTTCGCCCACCAACAGAGGCTGCGGGGTCGGCTCTTCCCTATCGCCTTCCCTCTCAGTAGCTCGCCATCAGATCCGGAGCGTCCATGCAGGGTCAGCGACGGCCCAATAGCTGCCCGATTAGAGAGGTTGTAGGGTCAACGATGGCCTAATACTTGTCCTCTCAAAGACCATCAGGGCAGCTCGCCCACCAACAGAGGCCGCATGCTTGGCTCTTCTCTATCGCCCCCCTCCATCAGATCTGAAGCGACCATGCAGGGTCGGTGATGGCCCAATACCCGTCCGATTATAGAGGTTGTGGGGTCGATGACGGCCCAATACCCGTCATCTCAAAGACCTCCGGGGTAGCTTTCCCACCAACAGAAGCCACGGGGTGGGCTTATTGATCGTGCCCCGGATGCACACCCGGGACGAGACTCGCTAGTCTTACCGCAAGTGCACGGTGTAGCGGCGAGCGGGTATCGAACTCGAGGAGGGCAAATGCCGGTGTCTTCTTCAATTCACCTGGCTATAAGAACAGTCAAGAAATATTCGCAATGAAGCGGTCACAGTCGTTCAATCGTATAAAGAAAATATCAAATTAATAAAAACGCCTAGGGATAGGGAATCCCCGCTACAAACCGTATCTCGTCATTATGATTCGTATGTTTCACAATTGCTAGACTTGAAATTCAGGTGAACTAGTTGCAACTAAATGTAGAACCAAGCTCACGCTCTCGCGCTATTGCCGGTCTATAGCAAACCTAGGGTAGGGTCCAATCTCTTGTAAACCCTAACCTAGGCAAGCTAGCGTGAAGAACAACTTCATCATCCAGTCGTATCTCGAGCCCACTCTCGTGAAAACTCGAGCTACGACCTAGGTTGGGATAGTTCCTACCCATCCAATCTCTTGCAAATGGGTATTGGTATAGAATTGCAATCGAAAACCCTAGTTTCGGTCCAATCTCTTGCAAACCGATTCCAGAGAAATCCAATTGTAACCCAATTCGAATTTCTGGGGCTTCTTATCGAGTTGGGATCCAATCTCTTGCAAATCCCAATCGGTATGAATCCCTAGCTATTCGTATTAAATCAATCCCAAACTAACCCTAATCAATTCTAGCAAGAATTTCACCAATTCATCACAAATTAGAAATAGGGTTCGTAGGGTTCATCCCTACGCCCTAAGACGATAAAACTACTCATAATTCATAATGCAAATCATTAGAAATTCAATAATAAAAACACTAGAATTCATTGCAATAGACAATATATCAATAAAAATGAGGTTTTTGATAGAAAGAGAGACAAACCAATGCAGATTCAATAGCATCCAACAAAATAGAGTTTTTTTTCTCTCTCCAAAGAACAAAATCTAATCTCCTAAAAAGTAATCAAAAAGGCTGCCAAAAAGTATGAGAAAAGCTCTCTAAACTAGGTTAAAAACTGGGGTTAAATACCCCCCAAAATCGCCCAAAAAACTGTGACAAAATTGCCCCTGCGCTGCTTGAAAATCGCACTTTACGCTACATGCAGCACGGCTCACTCGACCGAGTGACAAATGTCACTCTGTCAAGTGACAGACCCTGACGGATTCCAGTAACTTCGGACTGTTGGGGGTCGTCTCCTCGGGAGTCACTCGGTCGAGTGACTTTCTTCACTCGGTCGACGTGATTGCTTCATGCGACCGATTCGGAACTCGGGAGCTGACTGACGGATTACAGTAACTTCGGGATTTTTACTTGCCGTCGTCGAGATGCCACTCGGGCGAGCGGTGTCTCTGTGCTCGGCCGAGTGGTCTGGCGATGCTCGGCCGAGTGCACGCTGATATTCAATCTGATGCGTGTCTTATCCGGCCGGCCGAGCGGGGCTGTCGATGGTCGACCGAGTGACTCCTTCACTCGGCCGAGTGGCTCCTTCACTCGGCCGAGTGGCATGCTAAAAATGCCCAATCTTCGTATTTTTGCTTCCTCGTCGCTCCTACGACGTTCTTTCTTCTTCCACTCCTCTCCAATCATAAAATTCCCCTCAAAAGAGTCACGGGTGACACTCCGGAGTGGGTGCATCTCAGAATCACTCCAAATCGCTCCAAATCTCCTGAAATTCGACAAAAACAAGAAATCGTGAAAAGCATCGCAATATTGTCGAATAATCATGAAAAACGCAATACGAGCGATCAAAATGGCATGCAAATATGCAGAAAAAAGTGTAAAATATGGAGTGATCAAAATCCCCCAAGCTTACCTCTTACTCGTCCTCGAGGAAGATGAGTAAAAATCGAACCCGGTGGATAAAGAAATGGAAGCGATGGAAAAAATGGAAAATGGAAAATGAAAAACGAAATAGAAAACGAAGAAGGAAGCTGCTAGATCATTTTTCTCAGGACGTGGGTTTTGCTTACTCTTATAGCACGCATCGAATATAAAACACATGTCAAAGATTTTTATCTCGATATCATAGTATAATGGTGCATTTGAAATAGAAAACCCAAAAATATCAATATAGCATGAAAAATGGAATAATTCTAGAATTAACATCGTCTGAAGCATCTAAAGCGGTATATAAAATCGTAGATCACACACTTTTCAATTGAATGCTTTCTATAAGGAGTATAAGCGATATCACACAATAGAGTAGTAAGAATAGAAAAGTGTGGTTTTCATGAAATGAATGCTAAGCGTACATTTCTGGATTTCGTGAAACTTTTAGCAATCTCGTCGAGTATAAAATATTACTTAGCCTAGGTTGTCATGCACCGTCATGTAGTAACTCTCACACACATCATTGGATCCTCTCCCCCAAGCTTATCCATAAGCGTGGTGGCATAGACAAAACAATATTTACATTCCCCGTTTCTTTTGAAGCTCCAAAAGTAAAAGAAATAAAAATAAAAGCAAAAAGAGGGAAGAAAGAGAGAAAGGGTATGAGATGGGATCGTTTTCGAACTTCTTTTCTCTTTTCTTTTCTTTTTCTCAAATATTTTTCTTTTTCTCTTTTTTTTCTCTTTTTTTTTCGAATAACATGTATACACAAATGATCCCAAATAAATGATCCCAAATCAAAAGAGAAGGATATACAAGTATTTTTTTCTTTGGTTTTGGGGAATTTGGAGCATGGGATATAACAACGGGGGAATGCCAATAATAGAATTGCTAAGGGGAGATTCACCAATGAATTTAAAATAGAGAAAAATGTTCAAGATATGTGGAGAAAGGAATAAATTTATCTCTCGGTTCACTCTATAGGACGTGCATTTAATCTCAAAAAGCAAACTAGTCCAGATATATCAATGCTAGCAAACATCCAATCAACCTGAAGTGAAGCGTACAAATCATGCAATAAGAAGTGATATGAGAAAAGAAAGCAGTACTCCAGATATTAGCAATCAATGCATGAATCTTGGTGTGTTTTCTACGATTGCATACATATGAATCATCAGACATCAGCTAATAATAGAATTTCATCCATTTTCATACGGAAAAAGAAGTGGGTTACTATTTCTAAATGCAAAGCAGAACATAGCATATGATATCAGAAACAAAAGCTATGACATGACAAAATTAGCATGCATATCGTGAAAAGCTAACACCACGTCATCGTCATCACAGAAAAATCATCTCTAGCAAAATATGAAAGAAATAAAGATAAAAGAAAACAGAACTATTTACAATGCAGCACACAAAGAAAATAAGAAAAACGTGATGCATGGTAAAAAAAATGAAAAAGTGATGAAAAATGGGTGCAAAAGTAGAAAAAACGTGAAAAAACTAAAAATAAAGGTGATAAAAGCAAAAAATGTGAGAAGTCACTCCCCCAAGCTAAAGTGCACAGTGTCCTCAATGTGCAAAGTGTGGCACACCAAGAGACGTGAAATGGGTGGGGTGGGTGAGGATGCATGCATGATAAAAAAAGAAAAATAAACAGAAAATATGATGCGGATGTGATGCATGCAAAGATCAGAGTGATGCAGATATGTGTCACCAAAAATACTCTCCCTCTCTCCCAAAAAAGATATAGAGTGATATGATCAAGGCAGAGACAAGAACAGTGTGGAGGAGGGGGGGCAGTCAATATCTCCAGGACCAGAGAGAATGGGCAGCATAACGAAAAAAATATCAATGACATCAAGAGTGTGCCTAAGCTGGTGGTGCTGCACCATCTCCGTCCTGTGGCGGAGGTGGTGGTGGAGGTGGTGGTCGTGGGATCTGCTGGGTGGGTGGGTGTAGTGGAGGCAGTCGCGCCAGGATCTGATTCAGGCAAGACTGAATATTGGGAAGCATGGCGATGCAGGACTGCATGGAACTGATCGTGGTAGAGATAGCTTTAAATTCGCCTCTGAGTCCACTCATAGCCCCCTCTAGAGCACGAATGCTCTGAAGTAGAGTGTCGGGGGGAGGTGGTGCAGAGGGACGCTCATGTCTAGGCTGTGAAGGACGGGGCTGTCTGACACGGGCTGTGTAAATAATCGGGCCAGCAGGTATATGCGAAAAAGGTGCTGTAACGACTGGTTTTCATGTATCTGGATTATTTATATTATATATATGTTTTGGTGGATTTTCTCCTTATGCGTGGTTCTCGTCTCCGTAGCTTTCAATTTCGATCGTTTCATCGTGATTTTCTAGCTTCTTCCTTAGAATCGTTGGTCTTGGAGAAATTCATTCGTGACGGGATTCATATCGGTCATATCTTATTGTTAGATCAAGCCTAGGAGTCTTAGGAATCGATCCCGAAGCTTCGTGCTCCATTTCGGAACTTTCTGTGCACGTTAGCCGGTACAAGAAGGGGAACCGACCGACTAGATGACGATTTAGTCGGTCGGAAAACCTTCATGGACCGACTAGTGGGCTTTGTTAATTGTACAGGAGTTACTGTTTATCGTTAGTCGGTCTAAGAACATTTGTCGACCGACTAGGTTGCAAACTAGTCGGTCAGCTATCGTTCTTTAACCGACTAGCTCTATGATCATTTTTGATACCAAGTACTATTCATTCTTAGTCGGTCTAAGAACGTTCGTCGATCGACTAGATGAGAAACTAGTCGGTCAGTAGTTGTTCTTTGACCGACTAAATCTAAATCCTATTTTTCGTCAGAAGTTACTGTTTACACTTAGTCGGTCTGCGTTGGTCGACCGACCGACTAGTTCCCAAACTAGTCGGTCAGAGGTTGCTCTTTGACCGACTAATCAGTGTCAAAACCCTAATTTCTGGGCAGCCGCCAGCTCTTCCTATTTAAACCCCACCCACGATTTCTTTCATCCCTCTTTCCTTCTCCTGAGCCATTTTCTCCCCCAAATCACCCTCCAACATTTCCCCAAGCCATTCCTTCCTCCCTTGGAGCTTCCCTCTCGCCATTTAGGCCAGCCACCTCCTCTAGGTCGCCGGAAAACCCCCAAAAATCCCCAAAACCCCATTTCTCCATATTTTCTCCTCATTTCCAGATCTGAACCGTAGGTTCCCCGGATCGTTTCTTCCGTCGCCGTGCTTGCTCGGCATCATTCTTCCGCTAACGATTCGGTAATAACTTGATTCTATAATATTCTCATAACCCATTTGTGTTTTTGTGAAACCCTAATAAAACTAGGTTGGATGTTGTTCTAATGTTGTTTTGTCATGGCAGTGATCTCATCTCCGTAGTTAGCATTTGTGTGACGGCCTCGTTGATTGTCATCCTTGGTGCTAGGCAAGTGAAACTTGCCACTTTGGGTTTTGGGCCATGTCTTAGGCCATTTGCTTGTTGTAGGCGTAAAAGAGACTAGGCGACGAAATGATACTCGCCTAGGCGCAATTTCAGGATCTAGCTTGACAACAAAGCTAGACCCGTCATTTATCATGTTGCATAACTACCATGTCATGTTTAATTTTAATTAACGGTACGCGAATTAATTGTCATCCATGATATCCATTTTGAATGTCGCATTCGTAGCACACGCTACAATACTTGTGTTTCCTGGCTCGTGTTCCAGAAGCGGGCCACGTGAGTTGGTTGATAGCCAATGCCCGATCTACTTGTTTCTGGCTAGGCACCTGAGTTGCAGGCATAACCCTATGCCATACGTGTTAAATACACTTCCTGGCTCGTGATCCAGAAGAGAGCATTCCGTGTTCGGGGTAATGCCCTTGCTCGATACACGTGGAGGGGTAGGGATAAGCGGTCACCTGAGCTTACGAGTTGGCCTGATGAGCCACTCTAGCCAGCAGACGAAATCTCTGTGCACAACTAGTTTACTTGACGTGTTTACTTGACGTGATCACATGACATGAACCACTTGACCTGTACTTGTCCGTGTTTTACTTGTAAAACTTGTTATCCATGACATACTTGCTACTTGTACTTTCCTTTACTTGTCACTTCCATACTATACTTGCCATGTCATGCATCATACTAAAACTGCTAGGTTGTTAGTTTACCTTACTTTCAGTTTCCTTGCCCAAGTCTTTTAGACTTACTGACATGTGCCCCTTTACTCTTTTGGGTGACACATGTTAGATCCTGAGCCTGAGTTCATTGTTGAGGACGAGGTGTTTGTGGACGCCGAGCCCGAGCCTGTGTTTGGCGAGGAGTACGTGGACACTGGGGACCAGTCCTAGTGTCTTCGTTGAGCTTTCCCCTTTTGTTTTAGACTGCTGTAGTTGTCGGTGCGCAGCACCTATACTTTGTTATGTTTGTCCTTGTTGGCCTTGTTCTGGGCCTTTGGACTCTTTCTTTTAGCCTGGTGGCTTTTCTGGATGTTGAACTTAATTTTAATGTTGGAAAAATTCTGAGATTGGAGATTTTACTTCTGTCTCTCCTTGTATTATTATTGTTGTTCCGTTTGTGGTTATAGGGACCTGCTTATGTTTTATTGACGCTTATCGGGTTTGGGGCTTCACAGCTCCACTCTCGTGCGGACCTTTTCACGTCTCGCCTCCATTTTAGGGAAGCGGGGTGTGACAGGTTTTGTTGGTGGCCCATGCAGGTCCATTCTGTAAATGCGATTATTGGAATGACGATAATAATATTAGAATGTCCAATAAACTAAGTTCGACGTCCGAGTCATAAGCTATGAGTCTAATTTTTTTCGTTTTCTGTGTCATTAGATGGCAGGAAGGCGATTCACCCGAGGTGGAGGTAGTGGTGCACCCCCTCATGACGAGGAGCCTGAGCGGGAGGCCACCAATGGAGAGATGATGCGGATGATGCTCCAGATGATGCAGGTGCAGCAGGGCGTGCTCCTGCAAGTCCAGAATGCTCCAGTTGTTCGAGCTGGTCGGGCAATCCAGGATGCCCCTCGCTCCGAGCCGGGAGCGAAGCAATTTCGGGAGCTGGGTCCCGCTTATTTTGATGGGTCTAAGTGTCCTCTGGCTGCCGATGAGTGGATTCAGAACATTGAGGATAATTTAAAGATGGCGAAGATCGGCCTGGCTGGATGGGTTGATTTGGCGAAGAGGCAACTCAAGGATAATGCTCGAAACTGGTGGGATGCGGAAGAGAAGATGTTGGTGGAGCCGATAGCTTGGGCTCTCTTTAAGTCCAGGTTCGATGAGGAGTTCTTTCCGAAGGCTGCTAGGTAGGAGATGCTGCAGCGCTTTATTGATCTGAAGCAAGGGAGCTTGACGATGGACCTGTACCACCAAGAGTTCACTAGGCTGAGTCAGTTCGCACCGAAGATGGTGCAGGATGCTGATGAGAGGGCTCAAAGGTTCCTGTAGGGACTTGCCTTGGAGCTTTAGAGTTGTGTGTCTTCCTCTGATCTGGACTCTTATCAGAAGGTTCTGGTCGCTGCGAGGAGGCATGAGCTGAACCTGAGCCAGAGGAGGGGACATGTTTCTGGAGCTGGGAAGAGGCCTATGGAGCAGGCCAGAGCGGTGGTTAGGCCTGGTTTCAAGCCTAATCAGCCAGCTCAGTTCAAGAGGCCAGGAGGGCCTATTCAGAAGACTTGCCATTTCTGTGGCAAGATCGTGCATATCAAGGATCAGTGTAGGAGATTCATGGGCCAGTGTGTTGTCTGTGGAGATCCTACCCATACCATGAAGGATTGTCCGAGGTCGAAGCAGCCTTGGAAGGCACCTGTTGCAGCACAGCCGTTGCAGCAGAGAGCGTCTGTTCCTGCTGGACGTGGAGCAGCTCTTGTTCCACAGAGGCAGGTTTTTCAGCAGGCTTTTCCGCTGAGGAGGCAGGCTTTTCTGATGACCGCTGTGGAGAGCGAGGCTGTGGATGAGGTTATCGCAGGTAATCCTCAATCTAGCTGTTACTTTCCTAGCTAGTTTTGATTGTTAGATTATGTTGTTTGCTTGAACATGATTGTTTGTTAGACTCGGGTTTGATTGTTAAATTTCTTGTTAGGTGTGGTTTTTGTGTGCACATTTCCTGCACGAGTCCTCTTTGACTCTGGTGCATCGATGTGCATTATTTCTCGGAGCTTCGTGGAGAAGCATTCCTTGTCGACGTCCCCTCTTTCCAAGAGTTGAAATATCGTTACAGGGAATGGCATGGTCTCGGTGCATCGTGGTTGCAATTCTTGTTCGTTGGTGGTTTGTGGACATGAGCTTTACGCTGATTTCATTGTCCACGACATCATCAACTATGATGCGGTCCTCGGGATGGATTGGCTTACGGGCTTCTATGCTACGATCGACTGTCGGAGGAAGAAGGTGGTATTTGAGATTCCCAGACATCCAGTATTTGAGTTCAGCTGAGGTAGCAGTTCGCTTGGTCCTGTCAGATTTCAAGCCAGGCCGGTGGAGTTTGTGGCTATGCAGATGGAGCTGGAGAGGCCAGCGGTTGTGTGGGACTTTGATGACGTCTTCCCCGAGGAGATGTCTGGATTGCCACCTGATCGAGCTCTGAAATTTTCTATTGATCTTGTTCTGGGAGCGCAACCGATTTTGAAGGCGCCATATCGTATGGCACCCGCTGAGTTGGAGGAATTGCGGAAGCAGCTGGATGAGCTTTTGCAGAAGGGTTATATCAATCCTAGTGTGTCTCCGTGGGGAGAACCAGTGCTGCTGGTGAAGAAGAAGGATGGTTCGCGTCGCATGTGCGTGGACTATCGGGAGTTGAATGCGGTGACCATCAAGAATAAATACCCGTTGCCTCGCATCGATGATATTTTTGATCAGCTTGAAGGTTCGAGGGTGTTTTCAAAGTTGGATCTGAGGATTGGTTATCATCAGCTGAAGGTGAAGAAGGAAGATGTTCCGAAGACAGCATTCAGGACGAAGTATGGACTCTACGAGTTTGTGGTTATGCCTTTCGGTGTAACCAATGCACCTGCAGTTTTCATGAATCTGATGAATCTGATCTTCTATGACTTTTTAGATAATTTTGTCGTTATCTTTATTGACGACATTCTGATCTATTCTAAGTCGGAGGAGGAGCATGCATCGCACTTGAGGACGGTGTGGGAGATTTTGAGGAAGCATCATTTGTATGCTAAGTTTTCGAAGTGCGAGTTTTGGCTGGACAGAGTTGCTTTTCTCGGGCATGTGGTGACTGGAGATGGTATTTCAGTGGATCCCGAGAAGATCAGGGCCATCAGAGAGTGGCCTGTTCCGCAGTCAGCGTCTGAGATCCGGAGTTTCCTTGGGCTTGCTGGTTACTATCGGTGTTTCATTAAGGACTTTTCCCGTATTGCTGAGCCGATGACCAGATTGACGCGGAAGGATGTACCTTTTGTTTGATCGGGTGATTGTGAGAATGCTTTTGGTGTTCTGAGGGAGAGATTGACGACTGCCCCTATTCTTGTTGTGCCTGATCGCAGCGGTGAATTTGAGATCTTTTGCGATGCTTCTGGCAGGGTCTCGGTTGTGTGTTGCATCAGCACGGACATGTAGTGGCTTATGCATCTCGTCAGCTCAAGACTCATGAGAAGAATTACCCGACGCACGATTTGGAGTTGGCTGCCGTCGTGTTTGCGCTCAAGATTTGGAGGCACTTCTTGCTGAGTGAGAAAGTGAAGATCTTCACCGATCACAAAAGCTTGAAATATATTTTTACTCAGAAGGAGCTCAACATGCGACAGCGTCAATGGTTGGAGCTCATGGCGGATTATGAGATTGATTTGCAGTATCACCCTGGCAAGATTAATGTGGTTCCTGATGCACTGAGTAGGCTTCCAGCAGTGATGATTTTGACCTCGCAGTGGAGATTACAGCAGGATTTTTGCGAGTATGGTGTGGATATTGTTCTTCCTGGGGAGGCTTCTTCGTTGATGTGTATGCAGATTCAGTCGACGATCGTGGATCGGATCAAGGCTGGCCAGGCTGAGGATCCGAAGCTGGTGAAGATTCGGGAGCAGGTGGAAGCCGGTCTGCGGACTGAATTTTTGATTCATGAGGATGGCTCGCTGAGGTTTGGAGCCAGGTTGTGTGTGCCAGCTGGGGATATTAAAGAGGAGTTGATGGTAGAGGCACATAGTTCGTCGTATTCTGTGCATCCTGGTGGCACCAAGATGTACAAGGATCTTCGTCTGAACTATTGGTGACATGGTATGAAGAGGAGTGTGGCTCGGAGTGTAGCCAAGTGCCTGGTTTGCCAGCAGGTAAAGGCGGAGCATCAGCGTACGGCCGGGTTGCTACAACCGCTTCCGATTCCGGAGTGGAAGTGGTAACACATCACTATGGATTTCGTGACTGGATTACCTCGGAGTCCGAAGCAGAATGACGTGATTTGGGTGATCGTAGATCGATTGACCAAATCCGTGCACTTTATTCCATTCCGAATAGGACAGTCCACTGAGGCGCTAGCGAGGAGATACATGGAGGTAAATTCTTTTACTCTCCGTTTCTATTTCCTTTTCTAGTTTAGATAGTGATGTAACGTGAATCGTGTAGGAGGTCGTACGACTTCACAGAGTCCCTGTGAATATTGTGTCAGACAAAGACACGAGGTTCACATCTCAGTTCTGGCAGAGTTTGCAGAAGAGTTTGGATACGCGTCTGAGTTTCAGCACGGCGTACCATCCGCAGACGGATGGCCAGTCCGAGAAGACGATTCAGATCTTGGAGGACATGCTGAGGGCTTGCATGTTGGATTTCAAGGGTTCGTGGGAGGACCATCTACATCTGGTAGAGTTTTCCTACAACAACAGCGTCCAGGCGAGTATTGGCATGTCGCCTTTTTCCGCGCTGTATGGGAGGAAATGTCGATCGCCATTGAGTTGGGATGACATTGGTGATCGGGAGCTGTTGGGACCTGAGATGATTGTGGAGGCCGTGGATGTTGTCAGGAACATTTGGGAGAGGTTGAGGATTGCTCAGGACCATTTTAAGCATTGGGCGGATGCTAAACGGCATCCTTTGGAGTTTCAGCCGGGCGACCATGTGTTCTTGAAGATTTCCCCGAATCGTGGTGTGATTCTCTTTGGGAAGCAAGGGAAGTTGAGCCCGCAATACATTGGACCATTTGACATTCTGGAGAGGGTTGGTGAGGTAGCCTACCGCTTAGCCTTGCCGCCATCTTTGGAGGGAGTTCACAATGTTTTCCATGTGTCGCAGCTTCGTCGATACATTAGCGATCCATCTCATACTGTGGATTTCTCGGAGATTACCGTTCGCCCTGACATGACGTATGACCAGTAGCCAGTGCAGATTCTGGACAGGCGTCAAAAGTCACTCCGGAACAAGGTTGTCAATCTTGTGAGGGTGATGTGGCGATACGGCTCGCCTGGAGAGTCTACTTGGGAGAACGAGGATGAGATGCGAGAGCGTTACCCACTTTTGTTTCCGGACACGTGAGTGTTGGGAAATTCCGAGGACGTAATTTTTCTTAAGTTGGGGAGGATGTAACGACTGGTTTTCATGTATCTGGATTATTTATATTATATATATGTTTTGGTGGATTTTCTCCTTATGCGTGGTTCTCGTCTCTGTAGCTTTCACTTTCGATCGTTTCGTCGTGATTTTCTAGCTTCTTCCTTAGAATCATTGGTCTTGGAGTAAGTCATTTGTGACGGGCTTCATATCGGTTATATCTTATTGTTAGATCAAGCCTAGGAGTCTTAGGAATCGATCCCGGAGCTTCGCGCTCCATTTCGGAACTTTCTGTGCACGTTAGCCGGTACAAGAAGGGGAACCGACCGACTAGATGATGATTTAGTCGGTCGGTAAACCTTCATGGACCGACTAGTGGGCTTTGTTAATTGTACATGAGTTACTGTTTATCGTTAGTCGGTCTAAGAACATTTGTCGACCGACTAGGTTGCAAACTAGTCGGTCAGCAATCGTTCTTTAACTGACTAGCTCTATGATCATTTTTGATACCAAGTACTATTCATTCTTAGTCGGTCTAAGAACGTTCATCGACCGACTAGATGAGAAACTAGTCGGTCAGTAGTTGTTCTTTGACCGACTAAATCGAAATCCTATTTTTCGTCAGAAGTTACTGTTTACACTTAGTCGGTCTGCGTTGGTCGACCGACCGACTAGTTCCCAAACTAGTCGGTCAGAGGTTGCTCTTTGATTGACTAATCAGTGTCAAAACCCTAATTTCTGGGCAGCCGCCAGCTCTTCCTATTTAAACCCCACCCATGATTTCTTTCATCCCTCTTTCGTTCTCCTGAGCCATTTTCTCCCCCAAATCACCCTCTAACATTTCCCCAAGCCATTCCTTCCTCCCTTGGAGCTTCCCTCTCGCCATTTAGGCCGGCCACCTCCTCTAGGTCGCCGGAAAACCCCCAAAAACCCCCAAAACCCAATTTCTCCAGATTTTCTCCCCATTTCCAGATCTAAACCGTAGGTTCCCCGGATCGTTTCTTCTGTCGCCGTGCTTGCTCGGCATCGTTCTTCCGCTAACGATTCGGTAATAACTCGATTCTATAATATTCTTATAACCCATTTGTGTTTTTGTGAAACCCTAATAAAACTAGGTTGGATGTTGTTCTAATGTTGTTTTGCCATGGCAGTGATCTCATCTCCGTAGTTAGAATTTGTGTGACGGCCTCGTTGATCGTCATCCTCGGTGCTAGGCAAGTGAAACTTGCAACGTAGGGTTTTGGGCCATGTCTTAGGCCATTTGCTTGTTGTAGGCGTAAAAGAGACTAGGCGACGAAATGATACTCGCATAGGCGCAATTTCAGGATCTAGCTTGACAACAAAGCTAGACCTGTCATTTATCATGTTGCATAACTACCATGTCATGTTTAATTTTAATTAACGGTACGCGAATTAGTTGTCATCCATGCTATCCATGTTGAATGTCGCATTCGTAGCACACGCTACAATACATGTGTTTCCTGGCTCGTGTTCCAGAAGCGGGCCACGTGAGTTGGTTGATAGCCAATGCCCGATCTACTTGTTTCCGGCTAGGCACCTGCGTTGCAGGCATAAGCCTACGACATACGTGTTAAATACACTTCCTGGCTCGTGATCCAGAAGCGAGCATTCAGTGTTCGGGGTAATGCCCTGGCTCGATACACATGGAGGGATAAGGATAAGCGGTCACCTGAGCTTACGAGTTGGCCCGATCAGCCACTCTAGCCAGCAGACGAAATCTCTGTGCACAACTTGTTTACTTGACGTGTTTACTTGACGTGATCACTTGACGTGAACCACTTGACTTGTACTTGTCCGTGTTTTACTTGTAAAACTTGTTATCCATGACATACTTGCTACTTGTACTTCCCTTTACTTGTCACTTCCATACTATACTTGCCATGTCATGCATCATACTAAAACTGCTAGGTTGTTAGTTTACCTTACTTTCAGTTTCCTTGCCCAAGTCTTTTAGACTTGCTGACATGTGCCCCTTTACTCTTTTGGGTGACACATGTTAGATCCTGAGCCAGAGTTCATTGTTGAGGACGAGGTGTTTGCGGACGCCGAGCCCGAGCCTGTGTTTGGCGAGGAGTACGTGGACACTGGGGACCAGTCCTAGCGTCTTCGTTGTGCTTTCCCCTTTTGTTTTAGACTGCTGTAGTTGTCGGTGCTCAGCACCTATACTTTGTTATGTTTGTCCTTGTTGGCCTTGTTCTGGGCCTTTGGACTCTTTCTTTTAGCCTGGTGGTTTTTCTGGATGTTGAACTTAATTTTAATGTTGGACAAATTCTGAGATTTGAGATTTTATTTCGGTCTCTCCTTGTATTATTATTGTTGTTCCGTTTGTGGTTACAGGGACCTGCTTATGTTTTATTGTTGTTCCGTTTGTGATGTTTTATTGACGCTTATCGGGTTTGGGGCTTCACAGCTCCACTCTCGTGCGGACCTTTTCACGTCTCGCCTCCATTTTAGGGAAGCGGGGCGTGACAGGTGCTGTGCTCACTAGTGGATGCCCAGCCTCAGTGTGAGGTTGGGACACAGGCTGGGACAAGGAGGAAGCAGCAGCAGCAGAAGTGGAGGGTAAAATGTGCGACAAGGAAGCAGGAGAGGTCAGTGACACAGAAGCGGGGACAGACGTCATGGCACTCTCGGAAAGGACAGCTGCGGTGGAGATAGAAGGGTCGACCACTGGGGAGGAAGTGTAGGTCCCAAAAGGTGACACCCTAGCGGAGATCAAACCGAATATGGTCTCCATGACAGCAGCGAAGGAAGACTCGTCGCTCTCTAGTATGGTGGGTGGACGCTCGGGAAGAAGTGAGGAAATAGGCTCAACCGAGATAGGCACAGCAGTGGTGGGGGTGGTGGTAGACGTGGTGGACGACTCAGCAATGGTACTCCTGACACCGACAGAAGTGTGGACAGAGGTGCCGGGAGGTGCAGACAGTGCAGGCTCGGGCTGAGGGATCACGGGGTCGACGGGTGTAGGGGGTGCCTGCTCAGCTCCCTCGGCCTCTAGCACGTAGGCGACGGGGATCAGGAGATCCGTCGCCGGAAGCCAGTCCCCGTGTGCCGGTCCTATATGTGTCCCAGCAGGTCTCGGGAGAACCATGTAATCGGCACTAAAGGGGCCGTGCAACCATACCCAGTGCCGCTGGCCGTAGGGACAAAGCATCTTCATCCGGGCCATAACGTTTATCGAGAGTGAAGTGGGGCCTGGGGCTCGATGCAAGTTGTCAGGGAGATCCACGCCGGTCATAAGGGCTAGAAACGTGATCAGACCGCCGCAGCAAATAGGTGAGCGAGCACCCACCGAAATGATGATGCGGTCTAAAAACCAACTAGTGATATCAATCTCAACGGCGGGGACCAGGTCGTCGCTACCCCTATCCAGAACTCTAGGGCGAGTCATCGCGTAGAGCATGTAGAGCTCAGGCGTAGACATCGTCCCAGGCTCGTACCTCGCTAAGAAAGTGGTCACCCTGAGGCCCTGTGCTATGCAGAGGCAGGGGTGCAGGATGGCTGAGGCATTGGCCCTACTAGGGTCAAAGCCCAGGGGGGATCCCGTGATCCGTGTCCAGAAAGTGGAGGTGTCGAACGACGGTGATGGGATGTGCGTGGGTGCGTAGGCTCGGTCGGGGACAGGGATATCGGGCCACTGGAAGAATGCACGAAGCATGTCAAGAGTGACCTCGCACTCTCGATCCATCAGGCGGAATGTGCATCCTCCAGGGGTCCGGGCTATCGAGCTAAGAACCTCAAGTGTTGGACGGATGTAGGTGTCCGCCGACACAGACAAGAAGTCGCGCCAACCCACGTTATCGTACAACGTGAGCATCCCCTCTAGTACCCCTAGGCGGTCAAGGTCTGCTAAGTGTACGAACCTAGAGTGTACTATCGAGCGCTGGGCGATACGCGCAAATCAGACGCGCTGTGCGTCGTATCTGAACGTGATCCCCAGCGGCCCGACGGTGGGAGCCGGTGGTGGCTGTGCGTGGATGGGATCGGCGGGAAGCGGCTGTGTGGGTGGTGGTGGACTAGGTGGAGGGGAGTCCTCCCAAGCGTGAGAGGGACCGGGGTCATCGGTCCGCCCCCGCTTGGGGGCGGATCCCCGTGTGCGTGGCCTAGTTCAGGGCGGCATGTGTGCCGTGAGTGCTCACCCAGCAAGAATAATATGCTGCGTGCTAAAAAGAATGGAACGAATGTACCTGAACACGCCGTGAGAGCAAATCAGCAAGTGCGTGCGAAGAGCGCCGCCTCCGCGAAGCCAAAAGCGCGTCCAGAAGCTCCCCAAAGCTCCCCCAAGATAGCCTGCAAAGCAAACAATGATATCAGCGGATAATATTCAAAATACACGTGGGAGATGGGGTATAATAGATAGATAAAGAATTTAATTTAAGTATGGGGCTCAATGGGCATACGGATCGAGAAAAATGGGGGAGAAAATGGAGTTTGGGGTAAAATAAGGGAGAACAACGGTCGGCCGGCGGCGAGGAGTGGTCGTCGGAGGTCGGCGGGCGGTGGGGAGGTCGTCGCCGGTGGTGGTTGGTCGATCAGAGCCGGCGTCGAGTCGATTCGGGCGAGGCGAGCAGCGGTCGCGGGCGAGGGGAGATGAACAGACGCAGCTCGGGCGAGATTTTGGGTTTTTTCGCGTTGAAAATCGCGCCGAACCCGCTGCCGTATATATAAGTGAAGTTACGACTCGGCCGAGTGACAAGGTCACTCGGTCGAGTGGCGTAAACAAAAAAGTTTTAAAATTTCTCCCCACCACTTATGACTCGGCTGAGTAGCTTTGCTTCACTCGGCCGAAGGGAGAAACTCCGTTCGGCCGAGTGGCATAAGCTACATGACAATTCTCGCCCTAGGAGGGTATCAGTTTCACTCGGCCGAGTGACTAAAAGTACTCGGCCGAGTGGCAGTTAATACTGAAATGCATAAAAAGACAGAGAGTTGGTTCTGCAGACTTCCTTGGTTGGTGCCCCACTCGGCCGAGTGGGGTCCTTTACTCGGCCGAGTCGCATATGATACTCGACCGAGTGATGTGCTGTTTTCTGCTTCGGGTCTCCGTTTTCGCTATACTCTCTGTTTTTCTTCCTCCACTTGGTTTCTTCCTCTTCCTAAGCCTCGAGCGCATTCCTGGAGCGCTCTTCTTTGCCTCGGTCATCCTCCATATGATAGATCTCCTTTTCTTCTCTCCTGTCATAGAAATTAAGACCCGTTGTCACGATTTTTATGGGCAATTGACTCAAAACACTAATTAAGTCTAAGACAAACGTGAAAAACAAAATAAAAATAATGCAAAAACCATCAGGTTGCCTCCCGATAAGCGCTCGTTTAAGGTCTTGAGCTCGACCCCTTTGGATTTTCAATTTAGCGCGTGATGTTGGGTGCATATGAGATGCACCCGTCGAATTTGCCGGGAAGACCGCTCGGATTTGGATCATGGTGGTGTGTGGCCTTCCTCAGCACCCCTTCATCATGGGCAATGTTGGGGGATAGCTCCCCTAAGCTTGAGCTTGTTCCGGTCTTTGACTTCATCGGTGACACCGATCTTCAAATCGGTGGAGCTTTCTTTGGATTCTTCAATGTCGAGAGCTTGCAAAGCTCCCGTATTCTCGCGACATCAGTGTCACCATCATCATTCGCTATGGAGCTATTGGGAGAGTCCTACATCTTCTCTTCTTCGACCAAATCTTGGCCTTCTTCAAAGCCGTCATCGTGGAGTGCACCGATGGAGTGGGGGATACCCTCTTCTATAACCTCGTCGAGGAGGTATGAAAGGTCATCCGGCCGTCCCTTGAGTAGATATATTCTATTTACTTCACCCGTAGGGACTCCTTCGGAATAATGCTTGAGCCGTTTTCCATTGACCTTGAACATGGCTCCGTCTTTCCCTTCCAATTCAAAAGCTCCTCCCGGTTGTATGTGCCTGATGGTGAAAGGTCTGGACCACCATGACCTCAACTTCCCGGGGAATAGTTGGAGTCGGGAATTATATAGCAAGACTTTGTCTCCGTCCTTGAAGTCCGTGACAGTTATGCGTGCGTCGTGGAGAATCTTGGTCCTTTCTTTGTAAATTCTTGAGCTCTCGTAGGCATCTCTTCTAATTTCGTCAAGCTCATTGATATCTAAGAGCCGCCTCATCGCCGCACTCTTATAGTCATAATTGAGGGTCTTGATGGCCCAATACGCGCGGTGCTCCAACTCTACCGGCAAGTGACAAGCTTTCCCATAAACAAGTCGGAACGGCGTGGTGCCAATGGGAGTGCGAAAGGCCGTGCGATATGCCCATAGAGCATCGTTTAACTTCATGGACCAATCCCTTCTAGATCAATCTACGGTCTTTTCAAGAATTTGCTTGATCTCTCTATTCGAAACCTCCACTTGCCCGCTCGTTTGAGGGTGGTAGGCCATGCCAATTCTATGGTTTACACCGTACTTTTTCAACATGGCTTCAAATTTGTTTTCTATAAAGTGGCTTCCCCCGTCGCTTATCAAAGTATGGGGCACCCCAAAGCGTGGGAAAATATTCTGCTTGAAAAACTTGGAAACGACTCTCGCATCGTTGGTAGGGGTGGCGATGGCTTCTATCCATTTGGAGACGTAGTCCACAGCCAATAAGATATACTTGTTACCATTGCTTGGTGGAAATGGTCCCATGAATTCCACTCCCCAACAATCAAAGAGCTCAATTTCTAGAATGGGCCTCATTGGCGTCTCATTCGTTTGGAAATATTCCCGGTCCGTTGGCATCTATCGCACCCCTTGACGAAGTCGTGCGTGTCTCTGAACATGGTTGGCCAAAAGAATCCACTCTACAATATCTTAGCCGTAGTCTTGGAAGCGGCATGATGTCCCCCGCATGGCATACCATGGCAATGCAAGATGATGGAGGTGGACGCCTCCTTAGAAATACATCTCCGGATAACCCCATCCTTGCATATCTTAAAGAGATACAGATCTTCCCAGAAATAGCTACGGACTTCATGCATAAATCTCCTCTTTTGTTGTGTGGGCATCCCGCATGGTTTAATCCCACAAGCCAAGTAATTGACAAAGTCCGCATACCAAGGAACTTCCCCGGGCCTTATGGCGTATAGCCTCTCATCAACAAAGGTGTCATCGATGGGCAAGCTCTCGTCCTCCTTGTCACGAATAAGCCTAGATAAATGATCTGCCACAACGTTGTCCGTACCCTTCTTATCTCTGATTTCCAAATCAAACTCTTGCAATAGAAGTATCCACCTAATCAACCTAGGTTTGGCCTCTTTCTTGTTTAGAAGATACTTCATTGCCGTATGGTCGGTGTGGACAATTACCTTGGATACAAGGAGATAGGAGCGGAACTTTTCAATGGAATAAACGACCGCTAGAAGATCTTACTTAGTAGTTGTATAATTTTTCTGCACGTCATCCAACGTTTTGCTTGCATAGAATATTGCATGCAGCTTCCTGTCTTTCCTTTGTCCTAACACCGCTCCAATGGCTTGGTCACTTGCATCACACATGTGCTCAAAGGGAAGGCTCCAATCCGGTGGTTGTATGATGGGTGCAGAAATTAGTGCTTCCTTCAATGTATTGAACGCCCGCAAGAATTCTCTTGAAAAAACAAATGGAGCATCTTTAGCAAGCAAGGAGGTAAGGGGTCGAGCAATCAAGGTGAAATCCTTGATAAAGCGGCGGTAAAACCCCGCATGACCAAGAAAGCCACTAATGCCCTTAACATTAATAGGAGGAGGGAGTTTCTCGATTACTTCAATCTTCGCCTTATCAACCTCAATCCCTCTTGAGGAGACAAGGTGCCTAAGCATTATCCCTTCGGTGACCATGAAGTGACATTTCTCCCAATTAAGAGTAAGATTATTTTGTTGACATCTTTTAAGAACTTTGGTAAGATTAGCCAAACAAGAATCAAACTCACTTCCATAAACTGAGAAATCATCCATGAAAACTTCCATAATATTTTCAATATAGTCGGAAAAGATGGAGGTCATGCACCTCTAAAAGGTGGCGGGTGCATTACAAAGACCAAAGGGCATTCTACGGTAGGCATAAGTGCCATAGGGACAAGTAAAAGTAGTCTTTTCTTGGTCGTCTTCATGCAAAGGGATTTGGAAAAAACCCGAATACCCATCCAAGTAGCAAAAGTATTTATGTTTAGCAAGCCGTTCAAGCATTTGATCTATGAAGGGTAGTGGGTAATGGTTTTTTCGGGTGGCTTTATTTAGTTTTCTGTAATCAATACACATCCGCCATCCCGTGACAGTGCGTGTAGATATGGGTTCTCCTTTTTCATTTTTTATAACGGTCATCCCCCCTTTTTGGGGACAACGTGAACGGGGCTAACCCATCTATTGTCTGAGATTGGATAAATAATGCCGGCCTCAAGCAATTTAAGGATTTCCTTTTTGACTACCACCTTCATATTCGGGTTCACGCCTTTGAGGCTCAATGGAAGTGGCTTCAGTGTTTTCCAAGTGGATCATATGCGTGCATAGCCTAGGGCTTATTCCCTTAAGATCCGAGATAGTGTAGCCAAGGACATCCTTGTTGTCCCTAAGGACTTCTAATAGTTTTTCAAGTTGATCATGGCTGAGGTGGGCATTAACAATCACCGGAAAGGTCAATTTACTACCCAAGAAAGCATACCTTAGATTCGGCGGTAATTGTTTAAGCTCTACCTCAAAGGGTGATGTACTCTCTACTTCCTCTGCTTGTGAGAGTTCGGCTTCTTCATCTATATCTGAGTTTAGTTCTTGTTCAGGCAGTGTGCTCTCGTGTGGAGACTCAGATTCACTTCTTAGTAAGGACGGTGCATCGGAATAGACGCTCTCCAATTCTGTGCTAGCATCAATAGGACCACCACTTTGCTCCGGTTTATTCCTGAGATCAAGAAATACGTCAGCAGATTCATAAATGCAAGAGTGGGGGTCGTAGAGTGTAACTCCCTGAATATCCGTTTGCTCGAAGGATTCCTCGAGAGTGTAGTACTCTTCGACGCATGTTCTACCGCCTTCGAAATATAGCTTGTCGTCCCTCACATCAACTCTGATATCGCCCCCAATAGTCCCATCCGGGGAGATTTGATCCCTCACAAAGCTAGCAAACAATTGTTCGACGGGGTCCTCGATATTAATAGCAAAAGCTCCGGTAGCGTGGACCTCATCAACAAGTTCCTTAAGGAGCTCCGCAAAGGATTCATCATCTCCCTGGCCAGACTCAGTCATTGGCATTGCATCCCCCATGTTACCTGTTAAGATCTTGTGGAAAATTTCGGGAGAGCATGCAAAATTGGGCTGTAAACAGAGTTAGAAAAGAATGAAGAAATAAATAAAAAAATTGAAAAATAACCGGGTGATCGAAATCGAACTCCGTCAAAAACACTCCCCGGCAATGTCGCCAAAAACTTGATCGCGCCCCGGATACACACCCGGAACGAGACTCGCTAGTCTTACCGCAAGCGCACGGTGTAGCGGCGAGCGGGTATCGAACAGGAGGAGGGTAAATGACGGTGTCTTCTTCAATTCAGCTGGCTATAAGAACAATCGAGAAATATTCGTAATGAAGCGGTCACAGTCGTTCAATCGTATAAAGAAAATATCAAATTAATAAAAACGCCTAGGGATAGGGAATCCCCGCTACAAACCGTATCTCGTCATTATGATTCGTAGGTTTCACAATTGCTAGACTTGAAATTCAGGTGAACTAGTTGCAACTAAATGTATAACCAAGCTCACGCTCTCGCGCTATTGCCGGTCTATAGCAAACCTAGGGTAGGGTCCAATCTCTTGCAAACCCTAACCTAGGTAAGCTAGCGTGAAGAACAACTTCATCGTCCAATCGTATCTCGAGCCCACTCTCGTGCAAACTCGAGCTACGACCTAGGTTGGGATAGTTCCTACCCGTCCAATCTCTTGCAAACGGGTATTGGTATAGAATTGCAATCGAAAACCCTAGTTTCGGTCCAACCTCTTGCAAACCGATTCCAGAGAAATCCAATTGTAACCCAATTCGAATTTCTAGGGCTTCCTATCGAGTTGGGATCCAATCTCTTGCAAATCCCAATCGGTATGAATCCCTAGCTATTCGTATTAAATCAATCCCAAACTAACCCTAATCAATTCTAGCAAGAATTTCACCAATTCATCACAAATTAGAAGTAGGGTTCGTAGGGTTCATCCCTACGCCCTAAGACGATAAAACTACTCACAATTCATAATGCAAATCATTAGAAATTCAATAATAAAAACGCTAGAATTCATTGCAATAGACAATATATCAATAAAAATGAGGTTTTTGATAGAAAGAGAGACAAACCAATGCAGATTCAATAGCATCCAACAAAATAGAGCTTTTTTTCTCTCTCCAAAGAACAAAATCTAATCTCCTAAAAAGTAATCAAAAAGGCTGCCAAAAAGTATGAGAAAAGCTCTCTAAACTAGGTTAAAAACTGGGGTTAAATACCCCCCAAAATCGCCCAAAACAATGTGACAAAATTGCCCCTGCGCAGCTTGAAAATCGCACTTTACGCTACATGCAGGGCGGCTGACTCGGACGAGTGACAAATGTCACTCTGCCGAGTGACAAATGTCACTCTGCCGAGTGACAGACCCTGACAGATTCCAGTAACTTAGGACTTTTGGGGGTCGTCTCCTCGGGAGTCACTCGGCTGAGTGACTTTCTTCACTCGGCCGACGTGATTGCTTCATTCGGCCGAGTCGGAACTCGGGAGCTGACTGACAGATTACAGTAACTTCGGGATTTTTGCTTGCCGTCGTCGAGATGCCACTCGGGCGAGTGGTGTCTCTGTGCTCAGCCGAGTGGTCTGCAGATGCTCGACCGACTGCATGCTGATATTCAATCTGCTACGTGTCCGATCCGGCCGGTCGAGCGGGCTGTCGATGGTCGGCCGAGTGACTCCTTCACTCGACCGAGTGGCATGCTAAAAATGCCCAATCTTCGTATTTTTGCTTCCTCGTCGCTCCTACGACGTTCTTTCTTCTTCAACCTCTCTCCAATCGCAAAATTCCCCTCAAAAGAGTCACGGGTGACACTCTGAAGTGGGTGCATCTCAGAATCACTCCAAATCGCTCTAAATCTCCTGAAATTCGACAAAAACAAGAAATCGTGAAAAGCATCGCAATATTGTCAATTAATCGTGAAAAACGTAATACGAGCGATCAAAATGGCATGCAAACATGCAGAAAAAAGGTGTAAAATATGGAGTGATCACTTATCCCTATTGCCCCTTCTCTTGGTAGCTCGCCATCAGATCTAGGGCGGCCATGCAGGGTCGGCGACAGGCCAATACTCGCCCTCTCAAAGACATCCGAGGTAGCTTGCCCACCAACAGAGTCACGGGATCGGCTCTTCCCTATCGCCCCTCCTCTAGGCAGCTCGCCACCATACCCAGAGCAGCCTTGAAACTCCGCAACATTCTCCTTCTCCACAGCCTTGAGCTCGTCAATAGCAGAATGTTGGATGCATACACATACAAGGCACAGTTTGCACAACAGACAAAACGAACAACAACGATAGTGAGGAAAAAATTTTCAAGTTTATTTCTTCTAACTTGTTACATCTTAGGATCTAGACATAAAAAGACTCCAGGCTCGGCCTCAGGGCCGGCCAAACATTTTCACCCCATCCTATGGTGCCTCAACTCGGATGCCACTCCCTTGACTGATGCACTCCGAGGACTGGGAGTCCACCTGGTCGCCTCCATGATCGCTGCCGGCCAGAATCTCCACCACCTCGGCCATAGAGGCAGTAGAAGCCTCTGCTTTGTCATCGGAAACCGCTAACAGTCGAGCGAAGTCAATCTTCATGGGGGTAAAGCTTTCCAAACCTCGCCTTGGCCCTCTCGAAGCCGGCCTCCAGACCGTTATTGAAGCCCTCTGCCCTCATGGCCGTCAGCGCGGGGACGTGCTCGCGGTTCTGGTACTGAAGAACGGCCTAGACCCTGACCTTGTCCAGTTCGACCTTCCCCAGCTCAGCATTCTTCTGCTCTAACTTGGTGATCTTCACTGCATCCGCCTTTTTCACCGAAGCCAGCAGCTTCTCGACGGTGACCCTCCGGGCCTCTTCTTTGCGGACCCTCTCCTGCAGCTCCCCGGCGGCTTTATCCAACCTGGCGGTCTCGTCCCTCTGGGTCTTGTAACCCCCCTGGACCTTCGCTAACCTCTCGGTGGCATCATTTAGCTTTGCCTCGGTGTTCTTGAGGGCGACCGCCTTCCTCCAAAGCACTACCTCGAGCCGGTTTACCTTCGATGACTGTCTTTGGAGAGACACTAGAGCGGCGACCGCATATATAGAAGATCAAAAACCATAAGCATATCAGAAAAATAAGAAGTCCAGTATTTTGGGCGAAGGGCGACGAACTGCATTCTATGCCAGATGGCCGTGTTGTAGAGGCATTCTGCACCAACATTCCACAGGGACTCTCGGTCCCTCGGTAGCACGCTATTCTCTGCCAGGCAGGCCGCCACACTTGGTGGCATCCTTTAGCTTCGCCTCGGTGTTCTTGAGGGCGACCGCCTTCCTCCCGAGCACTACCTTGAGCCGGTTTACCTCCGATGACTGTCATTGTAGAGACACTAGAGTGGTGACTGCCTACAAAGAAGATCAAAAACCATACGCATATTAGAAAAATAAGAAGTCCGGTATTTTGGGCGAAGGGCGACGAACCTGCATGCTGTGCCAGATGGCAGTGTCGCAGAGGCATTTTGCACCAACATTCCATAGGGACTCTCTGTCCCTCGGCAACACGCTATTCTCCTCCAAGCAGGTTGCCACATCGGCCTCATTAAATACAGACACCTGGGCCCCCACCGGGTAGCGCGGCATAACGATCGTCTTCGGCGGGATGGCAAGAACCGCCTCATTTGCCGACTTGAAGATGGCCAGTGCGGACTCACAGCTCGGATGTCCCGGCTTCCTCAGCCTGTACGATGGGCATCCGTAGGGCCAGGTCGCGACTATAGGATGGATTGTAGTGGTCGACACCGTCGGGGGGTCTCAGTGGGGCGGTCGAACTAGTAGCGACGGCGGCAGTGGTGCTGATCGGCGGGCCTTGGTAATCAGCGGCCACTGGGCTGACCACGGGCTCCTTCGAGTCGAGGTGGACTATTCTGCTCGCTGCCACCTCACTCGAGAAGGAAGTTGGAGCTTGTGCCACAGACTCCTTCCTCAATTTCATGATCCTATCCCCTTTCTCAGCCCGAACGGTGGCGACCGCCTCCAGACTCTGTTTCTGGCCCTTGCCCTTGCTCGGTGGCTGCTTCGACGATGCCTCCCTCGCCTTCTTCATCACTTCCTCTATAGACATGCTCATGGCCACGCCTGCAAAAAGAGAACAGATCAAGGTGAGCATTTCAGAAGTTGTTTGCGATACTCGGAGTACCTTCAAACCAGACGTGCTGGGTGATCATCTCGTCTGCAACCAGGTCTTTGAAGACTCTGCTCTCCCTTGGGATCTCCTCCAATATTTTGGCATTCTCCAGGTCTCTCCCCTCCACGACCACTTCAGAATTCACTGAGAGATTCAGAGTCCCCCAGTTCGACCTTAGAGCCAAGTCCACTGGAGTCAATACAAAGGTGAATTTCTCCTTGCAGTCCCTTACCTTGATTGGCAGCTCGAGGAAGAGAAGTCTGCCCTTCTTCGCACAAACATAGTAGTATTCCTCTTTCCTCTTCGCCTCGAAGAAGTGCTGGAAGAGTGGCAGCGTTGGACTTATTCCATGGGCAGAGCAGAGGACGAGGAAGCCAAACATCGCGCTGATGGAGTTTGGAATCAATTGAAAGAGAGGGGGTTCGATTAAGTGGAGGACGAGAAGAAGGAAGGGATGGAGCAGGAAGCGGTGCCCCAAGGTGAAGGTCGGGTAGTACACGCCGACCTCTTAGTCCCTATGGAAGCAAACCTGCTCGCTGAGCTCAGGAAGGCAGACTGTGTAGGGGGCTGGATATACTTGGCACAAATCTCTGGGATCATAGAGGGCAGCAGTTGAGACATTTGGGCCATGATTCCTGCAGGGACTGCAGTTGTGGCTCCACCACCGCCTATGACCGAGGCGGCTTTGGAGGCCTTGGTGGTCGACATGGGCGCCTTCCCTTTCTTAAGGTGTCTCATGATCATCTATGATGAAGTGACGGCCTGTTCAACTACCGTGTCTTCCTCCCACTGTCCCGGCCTGGACATCGACGGCATCTCCGATGCCACCGGTTCTGACTAGGTGACGCCACCCCTGCCAACCTCCCCAAGGTGCTGTTCGACGTAGACATTTGAAGAAGTAGCAGCAGCAAAAGAAGCAGCGGAAGAAGCAGACGAAGGCATCAATCGTGAGTGTACCTTAAGTAGAACACACAAACGGAGCTTCGACGAATGAACGGACGATGACGATCGACGGCAGCTGATCTTGGTGATGAAAGGGGGAAGCTGAATTTTCGAATATTAAGGTAAAACCCTCTCCCGCTTCCCCTTCGTCTCTATTTATAGGAGGGGGTAGGTGATCACAACCGTCTGGCGTGGGCCACGTGGCAAGATCTGAGTGCATCTAGGCTGGCGCCTCGAATTCTCATCCAATCACCTCAGCCACACGTCGTCTATTCAGTGAATGGACGCCTCGTATTCTCCCCTCGTCGGATAGCCATCATGACTTCTGAGATTCGGCAGTCCGGTCTCATTGAATGTTGCTGACCAGCCTTCATCCAGTGGAAATACAATTCGTCATCCAAACTGACGCCGGGCTGGCCGTGTCAAGCTTGCATGATAGGGGCAATTGTTACGACCTGTAGGCTGGCCCATGAAATTAAGGCCCGTATGCACTGGGGGCCCAAGCAAACACCTCAACGACCCCTCAGATAGGACACTAGCCCGAGCTGAAGGTTGCCTCCATCCAAATAAGCTCACCTCACCTCGGCACTAGCTCGCCCCAAGGTCAACCAAGAAGCTCGCCTGTCCCACCGTCAAGCTCGCCCGCCAAGGACAAGCTCGCCTACCCTCTAACGAGAAGCATCGCCTCAAGGACACGAGCTTAATTGTCGAGCTGTGGCTCGCCTCCGAGGGTGGCCAGGCATAAATATCTCTGACAAGGTGACGTAGGCTCACCTCCTCTCCATTAATGCCAGAGGTTAAGGGCGAAATTTGATGGCCACCACTCGTGTCTCATTAATGCACCTAACACCATTAATGCGGGAAATATCCCTGACACAGCTCACCGACCTATCGCTTTCGCACTCAAGTGCCAGCTGGGTTGATTCGACAGCTCACATGATGGCGAACAACCACCTCTCAGCCCTATAAATACCCTCTGCATGCCTCCATAGAGGGGGTTGGTCAGTTAAAACGTCTAACTTATTCTCATATTACAAGGTAAGATATCTTCCACATACCTGTGCCCTCCTCAGCCCTATAAATACCCTCTGCATGCCTCTATAGAGGGGGTTGGTCAGTTAAAACATCTAACTTATTCTCATATTACAAGGTTAGATATCTTCCACATATCTGTGCCCTCCTCATAAGCTCGCCACGCTTCGTCGATCTGTCTTAAGATCGCCAAGCGTGTCCGATGCCTACATTTTATGTCACTAGCTAACTTAGACATCGGAGAGGCTACGGGCTGACAGCCAGCCCCGCCTTTCTGATGAGTTGTTGCTCTCGCAGGAAACTCGCCTCAGCTACCGGAAGACGGCGACCTTCAGGCGACCTTCGGACGACCTTGGATCCTTTACCTCTGAAGCGAGTTTCGAGTCGTGCTAACCTCTCCATTATCCAAAAACCTGTAAATAATTGTACATGTGATTCCCGCTTCAAATAAATTTCATTGTGTGCTGATATGACCCGCAACATTTGATAGAATATGTTTTCTATTGTACAAAGTAGTTGTTTTTGCCACGATTCTAACATATATTGATGAACTAGAAATAACCTGTGCACGGTGCACATAAAAAACCCACACACAAGATGTGTTGCATGCGCGCAATGGAAAATGAGTGAGAAGTGTGGATGGGTGTGTGGGTATCATCGAGGGTAAAGGGGAAACAGCTAGGGTTTGGAGTGTAATTTGAATTTGGGTTTTTTTGAATGTGGATGAGCTTCTTGTTTTTTCCTGTGGTTTTTTTATTTTGGAGAGTGATGTGGCATCTCATGTGGCAATGTGACATTACCACAGGGGACAAAGATTATCAATCATCCATCAACCCATGCTCATAATGCACGGAGACAAAAACCCCCACGAACAAGATACGGTGCACGCACGCATACAAAAAGGAGTGAGAAGTGTGGGTGTATGTGTCGGTATTGTCGGGGAGAAAAAGGATAAATGCAAAAATATTGGGGGCTATAGTAGAAAAATCCCATAGTGCAAAAATGTTAATAAGTGAGATGATGGGCTGATTTTTTGGGATGAGGAGGGAATGATAACCATGTAAATAAGTGAGGGGATGGGGTTTTTGTCCTAACTGGAATCCCATGTGACGATGTGGCATTGCCACATGGGACAAACATGCCACCTAGGACAAACCTCCTTTATTGTATAATTGATGTACTAGGAATAACTCGTGCACATGGTGCACGGAGAGAAAAAACCCCGACGAACATGCGGTGCACACGTGCAACCGACAAGGAGCGAGAATTGTGGGTATGTGCGCCGGTATCGTTTGCGGGGGGTGCAAAATACCCTGGTCAAAATGCCAAAAACAATAAGCTTGATGAGTGAAGAATGCATCAATCAGTCTTTATTGTAATAATGTATTTAATGTATTGTTTTCTTTTGTCTTAGCTTGTTAAGGCCTTACTAGAAGCTCACACACACATAGGAACACCATAAAATTGTTTTAAAATTGTTTTAAAAGGTTTTAATAGCTTGTATCCTATGTATCAGTGTTGGGAGTCGACTATCTTTTACATAGGAGTCGACTACCATTAAGACTGAGCGTAAAATATTTGCTGACTACAGATAGTAGTCGACTACTGTTATTGGAGTAGTCGATTACCTCTGGAATAGTTGACTACTCCAAAAATAGTAGTCAACTACCATCAGCCCAACGGGTATATTTGACACAGCTAAACAATTTTCGAAAAGCTGTCGATCAATCTGTTGGAGGGGTATTTTAGGGAACTGGTTTCAATGGTTATCACCCATATATATGCTGGGATTATTGAGGTTTTAGTACGAAATTTTTGAGCGATAAGTTATAAAAGTATTCCTAGCTCTTTCAAAAAGCCCTCAAATTTTTCTTCGCATAAGTTTTAAAAGAGATTTTCAAATCATTCGTGTCCAATATTCCCAAAGCTTGCAACTTTATCATCCATTGGAGATCTTCACTATATCCATTACACAACACAAGGCTTCAATGCAAGGATATATGTAAAAGTGTACCAACTTCAAGTGGAAGTGAAACCCATCATTTGTGAGGTGGTAAGTTTTCTCTTGGGAAGAGAAGTGTTAAAAGAAATTCCTCTTGGCAAGATGTGTTGCACCTATTTGGGAAAAGTGGATTCAGTCGAGTGAGATTCGGGTGGCTAGATGTTGGATAAGCCAAGTGGGACTTGGGTATCTGAACCAGGATAATTCTAGTGTTTGCGCTTGCTCACTATTTTCCTGTTATTGTTAACTCCTGCTTCTTTAATTCTGTTGCATACTAATTTCTTGAGATAATAGTTAATTAAATTAAAATTTTGTAACTCAAATTGTTAACTTAGATACAATCTCTAGAGGAATTTTTATACATTAATCACCACCCTCTAGTGTCTACTTTCCATCCAGGGAGATCCTAACACGTGGTATCTGATCCAAGTTATCGGATGACATCAACACAGAACAACACCACCACCCGATGCAAACTCCACCAATATTCACTGAATCAAACTACCAACATTGGAAGGAAAGGATGTCAGGTGTTACATTCGATCCATTGATGTGGACTATTAGAAACTCGTGAGATTCCATATTGCACCCCTACCTCACCCAAAGAAGAAGAAGAAGAAGAAGAAGAATTAGAGATTAAAAAAATAATGAGGTAACAGAAATTATATTTAATTTCTTGAATATCAAAGTTTATAATCTTGTGTTAGGAGCTACTATGGTACATTAACTATGGTACATGATAGAGGAGCAAGAGGAATCAACCTATGAGGGTTCATCTTCCAATGAAGAAAGAGAGGGTCCACACATATGCTACATGGTACAAAAGATGATGAGGTAAACTCTACCTCTAGTGATAATAATGATTGCAATTTACTTTCTAAATTAAATGAATTTAGTTGAGAAATATGAATCTTTGAAGCATGATCATGATATATTACAAATTGATCATAATACATTGTTATATGATCATGAATGTTTGAAGATTGATCATGATACTTGTCTTGTTTGATTAAATGATGATAAGTTATTGATATAAAAATTAAGACTTGATAATGATATATTAGTTGTAGAAAATTCTTTGCTCATCGAAAAATGCAAGAGTATTAATGCTAGAATTGATATACTCTTTAGTGATTTATCTTTAAGCAAGCAAAAGCACAATGAATTTGTTTGTATGCTTGGTAATTTTAAGAGTAATGCTAGCTTGAGAATAATTTCCTCGTGTAGTCATGATTCCATGCATAAAGATGTTGTTAGATATAAAAAGAATTATGTTGATCATTTGCACGCTAAAAGAAAAATTATTCTTTTATGTATAGAAAGTTAATTTGCATGCAATCAGAATGGTAGAACAAATGTTTTGCATTGTGTACATGTTGATAAACCATTTAATATACATTATGGACACTTTGTGAAACCACATAGAGTGCATAGAAATCATATGATTTATATGTGGGTTCCAAAGAATGCATGTGATTTGGATATAAATTCTTATATTGATAATTTTGTGAATATTGTCTAACGTTCTAGAAATTTCATGCATCTGGTTTCTAGGAAATCTGATCCAAAATGAGTTTGGGTTTCTATTAAATGATTATTTGCTTGAACCCAATTATGTTGAGTATCCATGCTCAATGTCTATTTTTAGAGATATTCATTATTTTTATCCCCAAACTAACCCCATGGACATGAAAGCAAAGAGTAACAATAATTTTAGATTCACATGTACTATGATTAGAAGCTTGCTTGCTTCTAAAAGTAAAAATTTTGCACAATTTCAGGGGGGAGGATTAAAATTAATGAGCATATTTGTAGGGGGAGCTAAGCATTTGCTAATCATTTGGTAAAATTAATTTTCATGCTTAACTCGTAGTATATTATCATGCATTCTATTTTAGATATTGAGTCACACTCTTTATTTAGACTCTTGTATGTATTTAGGGGAAGAGATTTGCAAGTGGGGGAGAACGATTTTAAAAGATTATATGTTTTTCAAAAGGAGGAGAGATCACTTTCATTGTTAATATCTATTTATGCTAACCAAAGGGGAAATGATATTAGAACCCACACATAATTACATTGTTGCAACATTTAGTATTGCTATAACAAGTTGTGCTGCAGGAAGAGTAAGAATTTTTTTCCATTATTATGGATGCATGTCAAATAGAGAGAATACTGAGATAATGAGTCTCATCATTTGTAGTTTTGATGATGAACAAATGTTGCATCTAAAATCAATGAGTGCATGAGCTTAAGACAAACCAAATAGCACTCAAAGGACAAGTGATGGTATAAACAAGGCCATGATCAATTGGAGCAAGACAAAAGCTTGAGGAGTCAAGAATGCATAAAGCGGTCTTCATTGTAATAATGTATTTGATGTATTTTTCTTTATTTGTCTTAGCTTGGTTAAGACCTTGTTAGAAGATCTTAAACACACATAAAAACACCATAAAATTATTTTAATAATGTTTTAAAAGGTTTTAATTGCTCGTATCATATGTATCATTGTTGGGAGTCGACTATTTTTTACATATGAGTCGGCTATTATTGAGATCGAGCATAGAATATTTGCTGAATACATATAATAGTCGACTACTATTGTTGGAGTAGTCGACTCGACTACTATTGTTGGGGGTAGTCGACTATTATAGTCGACTATTCCAATAATTAGTCGAGTCGACTACTCCAACAACAGAGTCGACTACCATCAGTCCAATGGACAAATTTGACACAACTCTATGATTTTCGGAAAGATGTCGATCGATTTGTTGAAGGTGTGTTTTAGGGAATTGTTTTCCACGGTTTTCAACCATATATATGCTGGGATTATTGAGATTTTGAGTATGAAGTTTTTGCGCAAAAATTAAGTTTTAAAAGTATTTCTATGCTCTTTCAAATTGACCTCAAATTTTTCTTCTCCTATGTTTTAAAAGAGATTTTCAAATGTATCTTGGCCAATATTTCTTGATCTCCCAAAGCTTTCAACTTCATCATCCATTGGAGATCTTCACTATAGCCATTACACAACATAAGGCTTCAAGCATACCAACTTCAAGTGTAAGTGAAAACCCTAATTTGTGATGTGATAAGTTTTTTCTTAGGAAGAGAATTGTTGTAAGAAATTCCTCTTTGGAAGATGTCTTGTAACTATTTGGAAAATAGTGGATTTAGCCAAGTGGGACGCGGGTGACTGGATGTAGGATAAACCAAGTGGGATTTGCGTTTCTGAACCAGGGTAATTTTCGTGTTTACGCTTGTTCATTATTTTTTGTGATTGTTATCTCTTGCATGTTTAAGTCCACTGCATACTAATTACTTGATATAATTGTTGATTAAGTTAAAATTTGGTAACTCAAACTGTTAACTTATGTAGAATATCTATAAGAATTTTTATACACTAATCACCCCCATCTAGCGTCTACATGTCATCCAGGGAGATCCCAACACCCTGCACTACAATTTTCATCTGAAAAAATTCTTGGTACCTTTGCATGTCAATTTCCATCCAATAAATTCCAATTGCGGACAATGTTCCAATCTCTTTATAGTTTCAATGTCCCACATCAGACATATTGAATACCAAAATATTGTTGATCATATTAATTGCATCCTAGGCACTGTGGTATAAAAATATATTATTGTTGCATTATATTTATATACGTTATATAGGTTTAGTTCAGGTTCGTAAAGATTCACTTGAAATAATAAAGAATGCCATAATTTGTATAGATATGCTTTAGGCTAAGATAGAAATAATTGATCATGTATAATGAGATGTGTCGTAGATCTAGAAGCTTCAATTTTGTTAAGGATGAAGTTGGCTAGTGGCCCATGAAAGATCACACTTGGGCAGAGGAGTTCCATGTGAAACAAAATTAATAAATGTAGCTAGGTTTTTTCATAGATTGATGGAAATAACTTGGATCATCCCTGCATAATGATGTGTCCATATTTTACACCTTTTTCATATCATCATGACATCGCATTCCATGCCATTTTCGCATCCAAATCCCATATTTCCCTACGATATCGCATTTTTGACATTATATTCGAGTTTCGTAGTATTTTATGAGTTTTCAGGGATTTTGGAGCGATTTGGTACCCGACCTAGGTATGGACACATCTGACATGCCCATTGATGCACCCGAAACTTACACCTAGGTTCCACCTGGCGGTGTCACGATCGCCAGGCGCGGTATGGCCCCTAGGCTTCAATTCCGGGCTCAATCCGCAAAAGGACGGTTTTGAGTTATAGTATAAATGATATCGAATCCCACAGGGACAGTGATAGTGTGTATGGATTCTCAGTTTATTTCTAGATCTCGAAGTGAGATAACTATCGGGTTGAAATAGTTGGTTGGGGTGTTGATGTGGTTTCACTAATAAAAAGGACTAGGGCATTAGGGATCACCACTAAGATCGTTGGGGGTCGACGTTGGAATAGGATCATTACGTTACATTCGGGCTAGGGGGTTAATCTCCCAATTCATACCACTCTCGTGGGCTAGAATTGCGAGGTATTTTGGTGGCTCTCGTTGACGCAATGGCGGTAGCCGTCAACGTAGCGGTATAGTTCATCGATGGATCCCTTCAAGGCATGAGATGGGCATGGTCACGAGCCTCGATTGGATCCACCGATTTCCCTATTCGAATCCCTAGATACCCTTTAAGCACATCGATTCCACAGACCGTGGGCATGATCTTAGTACGGTTTATCTAGGAATTCGGTAGGATTGACCGGAATACTTCCATAAACCATAATTCAACGTAGAGATCCAAATCTATGTCTTTCCCTTAGGATCCTAGGGCTAACCCATCAACCCTATAAAGATCTACTCACACATGGTGATAGTAGTTGATAAACACATCATTTTAGATAGGAAGACATTATAGCAATCAAAAGAATAGAGATAAAAGACTTATAGTGAGAAATGGATAAGAATTTCAGTTTATAAATCCAGAAAGATTCCAAATTTCCAAGCTAAAAAACAATCAAGAAAAATAGCAATAATCCGGAGATGTCGATCCAATAATCCCTTACAAAAATTAATCTAAGAACTCTCACAAAAATCGCTCAGCTCCCCCAAGAAAAACTATTCAAAAATCCCTAGAATGAGTCGCCCCCTCTCGCCATTGCCAGCTCCCAGCTTCAGTCACCAGAATCGTGCAATCGACGGCTTCAAAAATACTTTCCAAAAATAGCCCTAGAGTTGTCGATCGAGTAAGCTACTCGGTCGAGCAGTGCATTGCTCGTTCGGTCGCTCGGCTTGAGAAGATGAGCTGCTCGACCGAGCAATACAGGGAATCGAAAATCTTCAAAATCGTTGCTCTGCCTGCCCGGACCGAGTCAGCTTTGCTCGGTCCGAGCATAAGCTGACTCGGTCACCAAAGAGCTGCTCGGGCCATGTCGCTGGGATTGCTTCAGCGTTGGAATTTGATGCTAGTCGACCGAGCAGACTCGGTCCGAGCCAGCCTGTATCAGCTCCTTTCTTTCATTTAAAGCTGCTCGGTCCGAGCAACTGAACTGCTCGACCGAGCAGTCTGGGAAAAACTCTCCAGCAGCTGCTGAAGCTCTCTCCTCTCCTCCTGCTCTCTCTCTTCTCCTCATCTGGCTCCAAAGGTACGGCGAACTCCTCAAGAGCCTCGCCAATGAGCTCACGAACGTGTCGGATGTGTCCATACCCAAGTGGGGTCCCCAAATCGCTCCAAAATCCCTAAAAACTCATAAAACACTACGAAACTTGAATATACTGTCAGAAATGCAATATCGTAGTAAAATGTGAGATTTGGATGCGAAAATGGCATGGGATGCAATGAAATGATGATGTGGAAATAGTAGAAAATATGGACACATCAAAATCCCCCAAGCTTATCTCTTACTCATCCTCGAGGAAGACGAATAATCGGTATACTGGGAGGAAAACAAAAAGGAAATAAAAATAAAAAATAAAAAGAGAAGAAGAGTGAAAAGAGAAGAGAATAGAAGTGGAAGGAGAATGCTAGGGATGATCAGTCAGATCTC
>JAULAV010005673.1:0-24999 GCA_030789695.1 Scilla litardierei
AAACGGGACATGGCGGGACAAGACAAGACAAGTGTGACACGAAAGGGTTCACGCCTTACGGTTCGAGGGGGATCAGACCCTCTTACCATGCGCACGCTCAACCCTACCCCAAACCCAAGTATTCAAGACATGACAAGACAAGGGATCACTCACGCTAGCTTGGCGAGTGCCTTATTGCCCTCTGGGCTGTGTATCAAGACAAGGGATCGCTCGGAGAGTGCCCTATTGCCCTCTGGGCTGTGTATTAAGACAAGGGATCACTCAGGAAGTTGCCCTATTGCCCTCTGGGCTATGCAAGACGGGACGGGACGTGACAAGACAGGAAAGGTTATTCTAGGGTGTCCACACGCACGCACACACAAGATAGTCCTACGATGTCAAAAGTTGTTGTTGTTGGGCTCAGACTTCGTCGTCAAGTCTGAGCCGTCAAGGGACGTCCCGGACGCTATCATTTCACGTCCGGTTCAATACTCTCACAGTCTAACAGTTCTAGTAATTTAAGACCAAGACTCGGTCAAAAACGCAAGTGGGTACACTTGCGTGCGGTGGCGAGTGTGTCGTCCGTCCGGGGCGTCTCGTCCAGTCGTTGCGTCCGCGGTAGTCCGTCTGAAACAGGTCAAGGCGACGGTGTCAGGTCGCGTTTTCAGTAAATCATATTTAGGTTCATTTCTAGGTTGGACGTGGCTACCCTAATGGTCACAAGTCAAGTTGTCTGTTCAGCCTATCCGACGATTCTATCCTATGTGCACAGTCAAAAAGTCTGATCGTCGATCTACGGTTCCACATCGTTTTAAGGGAGCAGAAAGTAAATTTAATATGTTAAGTTGTCGATTTTAGTTAGGTTTCCAGTTTTCGCTACGGCTGGGTTGCGCTACGAGTTTCGTGAAAACTAACCTCTCCAGTGTCTGGAGTAGCACGGACGTAGTCTCTGGGCGGCAGGGAATCTGCGGCGTCTACGTTGTCTCGACTACGGGTAGCATAGTGAGACACGTTCTGGTAGCGGACTGGAGGTGAGGGCAGTGAGCAGGGACTGGACAGCATGTGATGAGCAGATCTGTGGGTGTCGGGCATCGTGAAGGCGTCAATGGCTACGGAAGGGCACGGACAGCGATGAGGAGGGTAAAACAGTGGACTAGGAGACGTCAGGAATGGTATTTGTGACGTCAGACATGGAGCATAAGAGATAGCCGTGCACCGGGAAACACCAGGGGACTGTCGGAGGACGACCGAGCGAAGCGGTCGGCTGCACGCTCTGCGATGGGGCCGGAAAAGTGGTCAGGCCGGCGGTCGGTGAGCGCACAGAAACGACGGCGCAGCGGAAATCGTGGCGAGCGGCACTATGCGGGGAGCGCAGCAGTGGCGGCGGCTGAGGATGAAGGAGGCAGTGCGGGGTATTCTGCGACGACCGTGGATTGCGGCTGGAGTTGCGGTGGTGAAAGAGCGAGGATCTGCAGCGGCGCTCGGGTCAGCGGCGACGGCGGTCTCACCGTGGGTGCAAGGGACCGGGTCGGGGAGATGGCCGTGGAGTGAGGCGACGATCGGGATGGGGTCTCGGCGGTCACGGTGGTCACGGAGGGGTCGTGAGGGGGCCGTGGAGTGAGGGAGGAGCGAGAGGGAGGGAGGTGGTGGCACGGCGGAGACGAGGGGACGTAGGGGAGGCACGGCGGGGACGAAATCGAACGGCGACGGATGAAAGCGAGGGCGGCGGTTGAGGTCACGGTGGGGAGACAGCAGGGCGCCGGGCTTCGTTCGATTGCCGGCGGTCATGAGGGGGGCCGGCGTCGGGGTTGAGGGCCGGAGTCACGGGCTGCGGGCGGCGATCTCGCCGTGGGTGCGAGGGAGAAGCGAGAGAGTGGGGGAAATCGGGGGGTTTTTTTTGTTTTAGGGGGGAAGGCCAGCGGCTGTGAATTAGGGTTAGGGTTAAGTGTTAGGGTTATTATTAATAAGATTAATAGATGCTATATGCCTATACAATTATAGTTAAAGGGGGGGAGATTAAAGGGATGGAGGGTGTAATTTTGGGGTAAGTCTAGAGGAGGTTAGAGAAACAGTTTAGGAAATATTTAAAACGATTTAAATAAGATATTTAGCCAGATTTGGCTAACAATTCGAATTTCGAATCTGATTTGGGGAGATCGACGGTCGAGGTTAAACCGGGTGATATCTCGCAATCCGGGCGTCAGAAAAATAATCCGAAAATACCGGGACGATCGTGGAGGCGAGACACACAGATCTATGGAGCCTGATCGTGCATAACATCTACCAAGAATTTACGTAAACTTGGAAACGGTGTTTTGAGTCAAATGACCAAAACGCCCCTATCGTTCAATGTCGTTTTGCGAGAAAACGAGCCGTGAAACGACATTCCCAAACATTACTATAAAATTCTACACTCCCAAACGATCACTACGGCATATCAGGTCGCATTTTTTCGAAATCCGGGAATCGCCAAATAAAATACGTGCACGATAAAGCACGTGCACGTAGAAAATTCATAAGGTCGGAAAGCGACCGTTACATTCTACCCCACTAAAATAAAGATTCCGTCCTCGGAATCAACAACTCTAATCAGTAAACAGGAAAGGATAACGCTCTCTCATCTCCTCTTCGCGCTCCCAAGTGGACTCTTCAGGTGATCTGTGACGCCACATCACTCTCACCAGGTCGACTACTTTATTCCTCAATTGCTTCTGTCGACGGTCCAAAATCTGCACTGGCTACTGGTCATATGTCAGGACTGGACGGACCGTAATCTCTGAGAAATCCACAGTGTGCGACGGATCACTGACGTACCGACGTAACTGGGATACGTGGAATACGTCGTGAACTCCCTCTAAAGAAGGTGGCAGAGCAAGGCGGTAGGTCACTGTTCCCACACGCTCCAGTGCATCAAATGGTCCAATATACCTTGGGCTCAGCTTTCCCTTCTTCCCAAAACGAATAACTCTGCGGTTCAGAGAAATTTTCAGGAAGACGTGATCTACTGGCTGGAACTCCAACGATCTCCTCTTGGCATCAGTCCAATGCTTGAAGCGATCCTGTGCAACTCTGAGCTTCTCCCTGATGTCTCTCACGACATCCACAGCTTCTACTATCATCTCCGGACCCAACAGCTCCCGATCTCCAATGTCATCCCAGTTCAGTGGCGATCGACATTTTCTTCCATATAAGGCAGCAAACGGTGCCATGCCAATGCTCGCCTGGTAGCTGTTGTTATATGAAAACTCCACCAAGTGAAGATGGTCCTCCCAATATCCTCCAGTATCTGAATAGTCCGCTCGGACTGGCCATCGGTCTGAGGGTGGTACGTCGTGCTGAAACTCAGACTCGTACCCAAATTCTCCTGCAGACTTCTTCAGAACTGAGATGTGAACCTCGTTTCTCTGTCAGACACGATGTTCACGGGGACTCCATGTAAGCATACAATCTCCTGCACGTACACGGTCTACATCACAACTAACTCAAAGATGAATTTAAAAGAGAAGTAAAAATGAAATTTTACCGCTAGATATTTCCTCGCCAAAGCTTCCGTAGACTGGCCCACTCGGAATGGGATAAAGTGCTTAGACTTAGTCAATTGATCTACGATTGACCCAGACTGCATCATTCTGCCTCGGGGTCCGAGGTAAACTAGCCACGAAATCCATCGTAATATATTGCCACTTCCACTCTGGAATAGGAAGCGGTTGTAGTAATCCAGCCGTACGATGGTGCTCAGCCTTCACCTGTTGGCATATCAAACACTTGGCAACGCTCCGTGCCACACTCCCCTTTATGCCAATCCACCAGTAATTCAGACGGAGGTCCTTATACATCTTGGTGCCACCAGGATGTATAGAATATGGCGAGCTATGAGCCTCGCTCAAAAGCTCCTCCCGAACATCACCTGCAGGTACGCAGAGTCTGCTGCCGTACCGCAGTGAACCATCCTCGTGAATCACGAACTCCGTTCGTAGTGCAGCTTCAACCTGTCTCCTGATCCTCTGTAGCTTTGGATCTCCTGCCTGTGCTGCCTTGATCTGATCCACGATCGTGGACCGAATCTGCAAATTCATGAATGAAAGAACCACACCAGGTAGAACGACCTCTAAATCCATCTTTTTCAGCTCCTGCTGTATCCTCCAGTCAGCAGCATGCATCATAGCAGTGGGAAGTCTACTCAAAGCATCGGGCACCACGTTCACCTTCACTGGATGATACTGCAAGTCTATCTCATAGTCAACCATGAGCTCCAACCATCGTATCTGACGCATGTTGAGATCCTTCTGTGTAAAGATGTACTTCAAGATTTCGTGATCGGTGAAAATCTTCACGCTCTCACTCAGTAAGAAGTGCCTCCAGATCTTCAATGCAAATATCACCGCTGCCAACTCCAGATCGTGCGTCAGGTAATTCTTCTCATGAGTCCTCAACTGACGAGAAGCATACGCGACCACGTGACCATGCTGATGCAAGACACATCCTAGGCCCTTCCCTGACGCATCACAATATACTTTGAAGCCTCCGCTTCGATCCGGCACTGCCAACACCGGTGATGTGGTCAATCTCGCCTTCAAGATACTGAAGGCCTCCTCACAAGCTTCTAACCAAAGGAAATCCACATCCTTCCTCGTCAGCCTCGTCATCGGCTCTGCAATCTTCGAGAAATCCTTGATGAACCGCTGATAATAGCCTGCTAAACCGAGAAAGCTCCTGATGTCTGACGCTGACTGCGGAGTCGGCCAATCTCAAACTGCTCTGACCTTCTCCGGGTCTACAGATATGCCATCACCGGACACCACGTGTCCCAGGAATGCGACTCTGTCCAGCCAGAACTCGCACTTACTATACTTGGCATATAGCTTGTGTCGTCTCAGCATCTCCAGCACTGTCCTCAGATGACAGCTGTGCTCCTCCTCAGACTTCGAATAAATCAGGATGTCGTCAATGAAGATAACAACAAACTTATCCAGGAAGTCATAGAAAATCAAGTTCATCAAATTCATGAACACAGCTGGAGCATTGGTCACGCCAAACGGCATGACCACGAACTCATAATGTCCGTACTTCGTCCGGAAAGCTATCTTCGGAACATCATCCTTCTTCACCTTCAACTGGTGGTATCCGCTCCTCAAGTCTAACTTCGAGAAAACTCTCGAGCCTCCAAGCTGGTCGAAGATATCGTCGATGCGTGGAAGCGGATACTTATTCTTCACGGTGACAGCATTCAGCCCTCGATAGTCCACGCACATCATGCGGGACCCATCCTTCTTCTTCACGAGCAAAACGGGTGCACCCCACGGTGACACACTAGGGTGGATGAAACCCTTCTGCAGCAATTCATCTAACTTCTTCCGCAGCTCCTCAATCACAGTAATAGCCATTCGATACGACGCCTTCGATATCGGCTGCGCTCCCGGCATAAGATCAATACCAAATTCTAGAGCTCGGTTGGGTGGCAGACCCGAGATATCCTCTGGGAAGACGTCGTCGAAGTCTCTGACGACTGCAGGTCACTCGATCTCCATCTCTATCTGCATAGCTGCAACAATCGGCACTTCCGACATGGCCCGATATCTGATGGGCCCAAGCGACTCATCTCTGCTACGGAACTCGAACTCCGGATGGCCTGGAATCCGGAATACAACCCTCTTGCTGTGACAATTGATCGAGGCGTGGAAATCTCCCAACCAATCACCAAGAATGACATCGAAATGTGGCAGGTCATGGACAATGAAAGCCGCGAAAAGCTCGTGTCCACTGACCACCAATGGAATCGATCGACAACCCAAATTCACTGTCACCACTCCGTTCCCCGTGGTGATGTCCCAACACTTAGGGAGTGTATGGGTGGGAATGGAGTGACTTGTTACAAATCTCCGGGATATGATGCACATGGATGCACCAGAGTCGAACAAGGCCAAGGCCGGGTGAGAGGACACTTGAATGGTGCCTAAGGTATAAAAGAACTACGGTCAAACCAAGCTACTCTAACAAACAAGTCGAGCAAGCAACACTAACAATAAGATCTAAACTATGAAAAGAAAGACTAGGATTAAAGAGTTACCTGCAATAACTCCATCCAGCTCCTCATTCTCAACAGCTGTCATGGTATAAGCCGGCCTCTGGGGTTGCGCTGCTCGCTGAAACATCTTCCTCTGTGGCACCAAGGGTTGTCCACGAATAGCAGGTCCTCTCTGGACTGGGGCAGGCGCTCTCATCTGTAGCGGGGCTGGCGCTCCAACTATAGCATTACGGGCTCTCGGACAATCCTTTGCAGCATGCGAGGCATCTCCACAAACTAAGCATAGTCCCAACTTCCTCCTACAGTTGACCTGAACATGTCCTGGCTTGCCGCAGAAGTGGCACGGGCCCTTGTTCTGATTCTGCACTGGTGCTCCAGGCCTCTTGAATGGCACCGTCTGAACTGGCCTCATCACCGGCCTAGCAGGTGGCCGGTACTGCTCCATAGGAAGCTTCCCTCTATCAACTGAAGGGTCAGGTAGATGCGATATAATCTCATGATTCTTCGCAGCATCTAGCACAGCTCTCATAGTTGTGAAATCCGCCGAAGACATAGAATCCTGAATCTTCGGATGTAGTCCCTGACGAAAGCGATCAACTCGCTTCTCCTCCTTCCTTACCATATGCGGGGCAAAACGACTCAGCATCTCGAACTCTGCTTCATACTCCTCGACGGTCATATCCCCCTGCTTCAGATCTATAAACCTGCTCAACAGCTCCCTCCTAGCAGACTTGGTGAAATACTTATCCTTGAACATCGATCTGAAGGTCTTCCACTCCACTAGCTTCTCAAGACGCCTCTCCTCAATGCGCCACCAGTTCCTAGTATTCTCCATTAACTGCATCTTCGCTATCTCGAGTCGAGTATCATCAGGGATCTTCACTGCTACCAACTTCTCCTCAGTGCTCTGGATCCACTCATCAGTAGCTAGGGGTCCTTCCTTCCCAGAAAATGTCCTCGGCTGAAGCTCATTGAACTGCTTCACTCCTGGAGCAGCTCGAGGAGCAGGTGGAGATGGTGGTGGTGTAACTGGGGGAGCCTAGGCAGCACGCTGGGACTGCTGAACCAACTGATGCTGCACCTCCAGCATCTCCCTCATCACGCCCAGAAACTGACGGAACTCTCCGCCCTGGTCTTCCGAAACTCCATCTCCTGAGCTCCCCGATCGGGTAGTACGTCGTCCTGCCATCCTATTGACAGAAGACATAGATTAGACTCGTACAATTACTGGATGATAATAAAATGAAGTTCAATACTTTGATTGTTCCGAATTTGCAGAAAGGGTGGGACCTGCATGGGCCACAACTAAAACCTGTCACGCCCCGCTTCCCAAAAGTACGGAGGCAAAGCGTGACTAAGGCCCGCTTAGGCCGGAGCTGAGAGCTCAGACCCAATAAGCGTCTGTGGTATTCCAAAACGAAGGAACAGGTCCCTGCAAGTTAGTATGGAACAATAAAAGTACTGAAAGGAAAGAGCATATCATTTTATTCCAAAACATTCATCCAAAGTACTGAGAGTCTAAAACGCCCGAAGGGCTACAACTGCAGAAAAGAAAACTACTGGTGCAAGCACCCAACCTAGTCAGGAAAACAAAAGGTGCTACACACCCAATATAAACTGGAAAAGAAACTCAGGAACAACAACGAGAGGACCTTTAACTCTGGTCCTCCTCTGGATTGTACTCTGGATAAGTATCCTCCGGCTCCACGTCTGCTGGCAAGTCCGCCTCGTCGACATACTCTGGCTCAACACCTGACGTACAGCACCAAAAGAAGAACCTGTACGTCAGGTAAGGTCTACAAAAAGGGTCAGACCAAACTGCAAGTGTACCGACTAATTAACAATGGTTTACTGGTTGATTAGCATGCTGAGGTTATAACAGAGGAACAAAAGAAAGTAAACATAGCAGGAAAGTAAAATGTGACAAGTAGTAGTAGTAGCGTGTGCTACCAACTACGGGACTAGCCTAACAGGTGTCAAGACAAAACGGGACATGGCAGGACAAGTCAAGACAAGTGTGACACGAAAGGGTTCACGCCTTACGGTTCGAGGGGGATCAGACCCTCTTACCGTGCGCACGCTCAACCCTACCCCAAACCCAAGTATTCAAGACATGAAAAGACAAGACAAGGGATCACTCGCTCTAGCTTGGCGAGTGCCCTATTGCCCTCTGGGCTGTGTATCAAGACAAGGGATCACTCGGAGAGTGCCCTATTGTCCTCTGGGCTGTGTATCAAGACAAGGGATCACTCAGAGAGTGTCCTATTGCCCTCTGGGCTGTGCAAGACGGGACGGGACGTGACAAGACAGGAAAGGTTATTCTAGGGTGTCCACACGCACGCACACACAAAATAGTCCTACGATGTCAATAATTGTTGTTGTTGGGCTCAGACTTTGTCGTCAAGTCTGAGCCGTCAAGGGACGTCCTGGATGCTATCATTTCACGTCCGGTTCAACACTCTCACAGTCTAATAGTTCTAGCAATTTAAGACCAAGACTCGGTCAAAAACGCAAGTGGGTACACTTGCCTGCGGTGGCGAGTGTGTCGTCCGTCTGGGGCGTCTCTTCCAGTCGTTGCGTCCGCGGTAGTCTTTCTGAAACAGGTCACGGCGACGGTGTCAGGTCGTGTTTTTAGTAAATCCTATTTAGGTTCATTTCTAGGTTGGACGTGGCTACCCTAACGGTCACAAGTCAAGTTGTCCGTTCAGCCTATCCGACGATTCTATCCTATGTGCACAGTCGAAAAGTCTGATCGTCGATCTACGTTTCCACATCGTTTTAAGGGAGCAGAAAGTAAATTTAATGTGTTAAGTTGCCGATTTTAGTTAGGTTTCTAGTTTTTGCTACGGGTGGGTTGCGCTACGAGTTTCGGGAAAACCAACCTATCCGGTGTCTGGAGTAGCGCGGACGTAGTGTCTGGGCGGCAGGGAATCTGCGGCGTCTATGTTGTCTCGACTACGGTTAGCGTAGTGAGACATGTTCTGGTAGCGGACTGGAGGTAAGGGCAGTGAGCAGGGACTGGACAGTGTGTGATGAGCAGATCTGTGGGTGTCGGGTGTCGTGAAGGCGTCAACGGCTATGGAAGGGCACGGACAGCGATGAGGAGGGAAAAACAGTGGACTAGGAGACGTCGGGAATGGTATTTGTGACGTCGGACAAGGAGCACAAGAGATAGCCGTGCACCGAGAAACGCCAGGGGGCTGTCGGGGGACGACCGAGCGAAGCGGGCGGCTGCACGCTCTGCGATGGGGCCGGAAAAGTGGTCAGGCTGGCGGTCGGGGAGCGCACAAAAACAACGGCGCAGCAAAAATCGTGGCGAGCGTCACTGCGCGGGGAGCGCAGCAGCGGCAGTGGCTGAGGATAAAGGAGGCAGCGCGGGGTCTGCTGCGGTGACTGTGAATCGTGGTTGGAGTTGCGGCGGTGGAAGAGCGAGGATCTGCAACGGCGCTCGGGTCAGTGGCGACGGCGGTCTCACCGTGGGTGCGAGGGACCGGGTCGGGGAGATGGCCGCGGAGCGAGGCGGCGATCGGGATGAGGGCTCGGCGGTCACGTTGGTCACGGCGGGGTCGTGAGGGGGCCGTGGAGCGAGGGAGGAGCGAGAGGGAGGGAGGTGGTGGCGCGGCGGAGACGAGGGGACGCAGGGGAGGCACGGCGGCGATGAAATCGAACTGCGGCGGATGAAAGCGGGGGCGACGGTCGAGGTCACGGCGGGGAGACAGCGGGGTGCCGGGCTTCGTTCGGTCGCCGGCGGTCGCAAGGGGGGGGCCGGCGTCGGGGTTGAGGGCCCGAGTCGCGGGCTGCGGGCGGCGATCTCGCCGTGGGTGCGAGGGAGAAGCGAGAGAGAGAGGGGGAAATCAGGGGGTTTTTTTTGTGTTTTAGGGGGGAAGGCCGGCGGCTGTGAATTAGGGTTAGGGTTAAGTTTTAGGGTTATTATTAATAAGATTAATAGATGCTATATACCTATACAATTATAGTTAAAGGGGGGGATTAAAGGGATGGTGTAATTTTGGGGTAAGTCTAGATGAGGTTAGAGAAACAGTTTAGGAAATATTTAAAATGATTTAAATAAGATATTTAGCCAGATTTGGCTAACAATTCGAATTTCGAATCTGATTTGGGGAGATCGATGGTCAAGGTTAAACCGGGTGATATCTCGCAATCCGGGCGTCAGAAAAATAATCCGAAAATACCGGGAGGATCGTGAAGGCAAGACGCACAGATCTACGGAGCCTGATCATGTGTAACATCTACCAAGAATTTACGTAAAATTGGAAACGGTGTTTTGAGTCCAATGACCAAAACGCCCCTATCGTTCAATGTCGTTTTGCGAGAAAACGAGCCGTGAAACGACGTTCCCAAACATTACTATAAAATTCTACATTGCCAAACGATCACAATGGCATATCACATTGCATTATTTCGAAATCCAGGAATCGCCAAATAAAATACGTGCACGATAAAGCACGTGCACGTAGAAAATTCATAAGGTCGGAAAGCGACCGTTACATTGGGTCAGGATACATTCGTATGTTCGAGACCATGAGTTTCCCAACTAATTCTCCCACTGTCTTATAGAATGAGTTTTCGCCATCATACCTTTGAGACAAGACTTACAAGTGTCTTTCAACTCATAATACGAGAGGTCAACAGACGCCTCTTTATGTGACTTGTCAAGCCTAGTCCCTTCGGTACGGCCTAGTCCAATTTGCCTTAGATAAGTTTTCGGTGCATTTATGTATTAACACTTAATACAATATTATTATGAAACTTTAGATGTCAAACATATCCCATTTTCAGGTCCTCCTACTATGCCTTTTCTCATGATAGACCAAACATTATTTCTCAATCAATTTTCCTTAGTGCCTTCTCCTTTCTAAATCACATTTAGACATTTCATGTCCTAATACAAATATTAGCTGTGCAAGCATCACATGCATCCAAACACTTGAGCTTTACAATCTTGAAGAGACTCAACAAGTTGTTCGTCTCAAGATCTAATTTGGATACATGTTCTTGCACCGCTCTTACACTCATCTTCGAGTCAAACAGTTTGATCGAAATTTCGAACCTTGCAGATGGAAACTGTTTTCCATACAACCTTAAGGAGACTCAACAAGTTATACTGAGAAACGTGCTTTGAACATCAGTATGTTCAAGCTGCCCTTGCTCATAGAGGCAAGTGTTAAGTAGCGTGATTTTATTGTACTAGACCTTAGAGCTTAACGAAATCATTGTCCTTAACTCATTGCTAAGAAGGACACTTCATGGTAATGGTCAGTGAGAATAGTTTGGTTTATCAAATATTCCTTAACCAATATTTTGACCAGTTTGTTGGAAACATAAAGTTTCTCTTCCCATAAATTTTTTCAAGATACAATCATTTATATATATGTGTGTGTGTGTGTATACTAACTTTTTGGATGCAGATTATCAAGCTCAAACTATCATATATGACAATCATCAAAGTTACGTTGCAAGAAAAAACATCAAAATGCATGATGAAGCTCATGGAATGAATTCTTATATCTTGAGAAAGATGATATAATTTTATCTTTTATTCTTGCAAAACTTTATATTGTTAAATCATTGATAATAATCTATCTTAGTTCTTTAGGACTCAGACTCAAAATCCAAACTTCAGAAAAATTAGCAGACCAGCACTTTCCCATAGTCGACTAATAGACTTTTTCTTATTTTATTAAGAAAAAAAAGATAAATTTTGGTCAAAATATATTTTCCAATCATAAGGATCAATTTCTGAAATTTTCTCAAAATTTTGTTCCTAATCGACTAATAGATTTCCCTAGTCTATCAGACAGTTTTTCGTATAGTTATATCGTTAGTTTTTATAAATGATTTCTATTAAATAATTTATATAATTATTTAATGTCAGTTACAAACTACTTTACAATGTCACTTTGTCAGTTCCTAGCCATTTTTGTCCGTTTGTGGAAGTTTATATCCGTTTTTCTATCAAAGGACATGACATGCGTTTATATTTTATATATTCACGCACGTCTTCTTCGTGATTTTCTGCCGTTTTCCGTTGTTCCATATCCGTTCTTTTGTGTTTTTTGTATCTTTTCACTTTCTCCGTGTTTTTGTGCAAATGCAGGAGTTTCCAGCGTTGGGGACACACAAAGCAGATATCACGAGTCCCCGGAGCAACGGGAGGAGTCACACGCGATCCAGAGGGCCAAACGTCGAAGAAAACCAAGTTTCAGCCCTCAACCGATTGAGTGGACAGATCCACCCGATCGGTTGGTGCACGCGTATCCTACCCGGACAGGAGCTGAAGAGATGAGCAGCTCACCCGATCGGTTCAGTGATCGGGTGAGATCGACAGAGCTCTCTATCTTTTTGGGCTTAATTCCAACCGATCGGGTGACATATCACCCGATCGGTTCATCTGTAGCCGCATTTTCCCAATTCACGAACCGATGGCGCCACCTGCTTAGCTCAGCGACCGGTTGAAGCTTCTGAAGCCCGATAGCCAAGACGACTAGCAACTCACCCAATCGGTTGATGCTTCAACCGATCGGGTGCCCTCATTCTCTATATATAGTTGACCTAGGTTTTCAGAAACGAGATCCTTTTTGTATTTTCTATTTTTGGGATTTGTGACGGCTGGAATTTCTCTTGTTTTGTAAGAGTTTCGATTGTTCTGAAACTTTAGTATTGTCTTAATATCATTGCTAGCATCTCTTTTCTATTGCCTGATTATGAATTCAGCCGTTGAATTTTGTTTAGATTGTATTTTTACCATGAATTGTGAGTAGTTCCCTAATCTGGGATTTTGGTGGAAACCCCTTCGTGGGTTCTCCCTAGAACGACATAGGAATAGGATTTCGATGGGGTTTAGGAATTAGATGGTTACGCGGGGTGTTTCATTGTCATTGGTGAGAGAAAGACCGCCACTGGCCGTCGGGCCAAGGGGGAATAAAATTGGCGTTTGACTCCCTAGCCACAGCTCACGCCCCTAGCGTAGACATTGAATCCTAGCGCGTGGGAACAGCAGGATGAGATGTTGGGAGTAATCGTTGCGACCTTAGTGCTTTCAGAGTCGGTCGGTGTTAATGGACATGGGAATGCCCACCGACCGAACCCAGGTAGTCCTAGCGTATCATCCTGGGCATCGACCGGAAAATCGTGCCCATAGGATACTAGGTATCACTCCTAGAGGCAACGTCTCACCACTAAACCCTAAATTTCAATCGTTATCCTATCTGTCGGTCGTAATAGAGAGGGCACATGATAGGGTGGAAACCAAAGTCCTAGGGTCCCTTTTATATATTACATCCTTCGTATTACCATTCGTGACAACCTACCGATCGTTCGGGCTAGCTCACCTGTCGGGTGAACCGGTTCCTACCTGACAACAAGCACAACACACGCCTCCTTGAGTTCGACCCCCAAGCCACACTACAACACCATGTGCTTGCGGTTAAAATTTTTTAAATCTGGTATCCCCGATCCTATTGCCAATATTGCTAAATCTAGGGGACGTCATGCTTTATTGCGACGTTGCCAGGGAGGCAACGTGTTTGTTTTCTTTTAGGACCTTGTGAACCCTAGAGTCTAGTTCACATCCTCACCTCGCGATAATTTTCGCATTCTACACTTTTTGATTTTGCTTGGACACATTGTATATATTTGTTGTATAGAATTGGTAGAGTGTGTCGCCATACAACCATCACTACTCCTCGGCACTCCATTCATACAACCCGTGCTATTAACGTGCTCTCTCTCCGTGCAGTTCTCCCTCTCTACTTTTCTTACAGGTTTTCGGCTCTACAACAAGAATGTTGTTTGTCGTTTCGGGCGATATCTGGGAACCTTCAAACCACGTCAGATGTTTGGCACAGAGCCTGACAGAATCCATAAGCGCATCAAGCATCCTATCCTTTTTGTCAGCTGCTGTAGAAAATCAGAAGAGGAATCATGATGTGCAGCAGCATCCAGAAACGACAACTTTCTTTCCTCCCGATGAAGCGACGTATATTGACATACCCAGTTCCGAATTCAGTTGGAAAGAATTATGCACCTATGGGGAGTTTTGTCCGGAGGACTATCAGGCAGAGTTTATCGAGTACGTTGAACAGGAATCAATCTATTCCTTGCAGACATTTATAGAGCACCCTAGATCTTGGGACAATGAGGAAGCTGAAAGTAGTGGTGGAAGACTATTGACTGTTGAGACCTGTTTTCACGTTGAGGCCTTCTACCCGAATCATTATCATGTACATGAGAAAGACCCAGAGCCTTCCTCCGTTATCCCCTCTTTACCTTGCAAGACTTCGCCATGTGAAACCACGGGTGGAAGTGAAGTTCCAAATGCTAGCTTCCAGGAGACCCAGGAAGAGGTCCTTTCATTGGAGGATGCTCATCTTGAAAAATATGTGTCAAGACCTCGAGAAGTTGAGATGAAAGAGTTACCTTCGGGGTTGAAATATGAATATTTGGGAGAGAATTCGACGCTGCCAGTCATAGTGAACTCCTTGCTGCCTGAAAACCAAATGACCAAACTACTTGGTGTCCTAAAAATATTTAAGAACGTTTTTGGGTACGCAATCGAAGATTTGAAAGGAGTAAGCTTGGAGCTTTGCTCACACAGGATATTGCTTGATGATGAGCAAGCCTCTTCAATTGAGCCACAACAGATTAAATCCCATTATGATGGAAGTGGTTAAGAAAGAGATAGTTAGGCTTCTCCATGCTGGGATCATATACCCTATCTCCGACAGTCATTGGGTTAGCCCGATGCACGTCGTACGTAAGAAGGGAGGCATGACGGTCATTCGTAACGAGAAAAACGAGCTCATACCCATGAGGACCGTCACCGGGTATTGGATGTGCATCGACTACCGGAAATTGAACAAGGCCACAACGAAAGACCACTATCCTCTGCCTTTTATTGATCAGATTCTTGAAAGAATGGTGAAGCACAACTACTTCTGCTTCATGGATGGATACTCTGGCTTTCTGCAAATCCTTATCCATAACGATGACCAGGAGAAGACAACTTTTACTTGTCCATTTGGGATGTATGCTTATAAGAGAACGCCGTTTGGGCTTTGCAATGCCCCGGCTATATTTCAGAGATTGATGTCTGCAATCTTCTCCAATTACACCCAGGATATAATGGAGGTTTTCATGGACGATTTTTCCGTCTATGGAAAGGAGTTCGACTCATGTCTCCGCAACCTGACTAAAGTCCTGGAAAGGTGTCAAGACAAAGGACTAGTTCTGAACTGGAAAAAATGCCATTTAATGGTCCAAGAAGGAGTCGTATTGAGGCACGTTATTTCCTCAAGAGGAATTGAGGTAGACAAGGCAAAGGTAGACGTGATCGAAAAACTTCCGTCTCCACTTAACCTTCGGGGAGTCCTTGGTTTCTTAGGGCATGCGTGATTATACCGCCGGTTCATAAAGGACTTCTCTAAGATTTCTAGGCCCTTGACTCAACTCCTAGTGAAGGATATGCCTTTCGTCTTCGATGATGAGTGTATGGAAGCTTTCCGCCTTTTGAAGCAAGCCCTCATTTTCGCACACGTGATTCAGCCGCTGGACTAGAATCCACCTTTTGAGTTAATATACGATGCCAGAGACTATGCAGTTGGGGCCATTTTGGGGTAGAGGAAGGATAAAAATCTACACATCATATATTATACGAGTAAGACCCTTGACGTAGCCCAAAGGAACTATACGACCACGGAGAAGGAATTGCTTGCTGTCATATATGCCATGGACAAGTTCCGGCAGTATCTTGTTGGTGCTAAGGTAATCATGCACATGGATCACGCAACCCTCAAATACCTTTTGAGCAAGAAGGAGGCTAAACCGTGCCTCATAAGGTGGATTCTCCTCCTCTAGGAATTCGACTTGGAGATCAATGACAAGAAAGGTGCGGAGAATGTCGTTACCAACCACTTGTCCAGATTGCCTACCCTCGATCCGGATGCTACTCCTATTAACGACTCTCTCCCTGACGAGCACCTTTTCTCTGTCTCCTCTGTTTGGACTCCATGGTACATCGACATCGCCAATTATCTAACATGCGCCATCGTCCCCCATAATGTGAGCTATCAGCAGAAGAAGAAATTCTTTCACGAGGTCATGAAATTTTATTGGGACGACCCTTATTTGTACAAGACCTGCAATGATGGGGTAATACGAAGATGCGTTCCCGAAATAGAAGCAACCTCCATAATTTCTCATTGCCATGATCAACAGTGTGGAGGCCATGCGAGTGCTTACAAGACCACAGCGAAGATCCTCCAGAGTGGATTCTATTGGTCGACTCTTTTTAAGGACACATACGCTTATGTCCAGGCATGCGACAAATGCCAAAGGATGGGAAACATCTCCAAGAGGAACGAAATGCCTCAACATTACATTTTGGAGGTTGAGATCTTCGATGCCTGGGGAGTTGACTTCTTGGCACATCTTGGTACATCTTTATGGCTTTAGATTACATATCCAAGTGGGTTGAAGCGATAGCTAGCGTCACTAATGATTCCCGGGTGGTGGCCAGATTCTTTAAAAACAATATTTTCCCGAGATTCAGTGTGCCTCGAGTCTTAATCAGTGACGGAGAGAGCCACTTCATAGAGAAGAAATTTGAAGCTCTTCTGAAGAAGTACGGAGTGCAGCACCGAATCGGACGTGCCTATCACCCGCAGACAAGCGACCAGGTGGAAGTTTCAAACAGAGAGATAAAGAGCATACTGGAGAAGACTGTGGCTAACTCTAGGAAGGATTGGTCATCGAAGCTTTCAGACGCGCTCTGGGCCTACAGGACTGCATTCAAGATTCCAATCGGCACAACCCCTTACCGACTTGTCTACGGAAAGGCATGTCATCTTCCTGTGGAAATGGAGCACAAGGCATTTTGGGCCGTCAAAAATCTGAATTTCGACGCCAAGGAGGCAGGAAGACACCGACTGCTACAACTGAGTGAGCTTGACGAGATCCGGTTCAACGCTTACGAAAATGCACGGATCTACAAAGAGAAGTTGAAGCAGTGGCACGACAAGCGAATATTGAAGAAAGAAATCAAGGTAGGAGACTTAGTTCTCCTATTCAATTCGAGACTGAGGCTCTTTCCCGGGAAGCTCAAGTCCAGGTGGTCAGGACCATACCGGGTCACCAAGGTTTTCTCGCATGGAGCGATTGAGATAATGGGTAGAGATGAACCGTTCAAGGTCAATGGGCAACGTTTAAAACATTATACGATTAGTGAACCTGAAATCTCTCCAGTTGGAATCTCAACGACCGATGGCACATCTACAAATCCTCCGGATCCGAATTGACCACGAAATAAGGAGTCGAGCAACCGACTATAACCAAGAGCTTCATGGGAGGCAACTCATGTTCTAAACTTATATCGTTTCTCTATTTAGAATTAGTTTACTAATTTTTAGGGAATAAATGATGCTATGAGAATTTTTATCGGGAGACTTTGTTGATTTTGTATATGTGCTGCAAATTGCCCTCAACCAATCGGGTGATGAACCAACCGATCGGGTGAGTCGTATCTGAAGATGGGATGTATCAGCGCTTCAGCGAGCCGATCGGATGACATATGAGGCTGAGCGGGTGGATGATCGGGCGAAAACATCAGAGCTCTCGGGAAATTTTGGAGTTAAATCAACCGATCGGGTGATGTGAAGCTGTGATCGGGTGAACCACAGTGCTCTCAGGAAAATTTGTGAAGCGGTCAACATATCGGGTGAAAACTCACCCGATCGGATGACCTGTAGCTTCTGATCCGCAAGAATTTCTTCGAAAATGACCCATCCGATTGGGTGAACCCTTACCCGATCGGTTCGCCTCCCCCTCTATATAAACTACCCCTTACCTGACCTTATTCACCCTATTTCCTCATTCCAATTCACATGGCCCCTCTCTCCTTCTTCCAATTGATCCTTCCCATCACTCCCCACACCGCTATAATCACACCCTCACTTATTCCCATACTCGCCCACCATCAGTACCCTTCCCATCGACCACATTCACCCGCAAAATCATCCAAACCATAACCCTAGCCCCCAATTTCCGAAATTTCATTTCTTAACGGATCAGCAAGTGGCGGCTCCCCAAATCGATCCCTCACACAGTGTGGGATCTTTCGGGAGCTTGGACTTGCATCATTGTTGGGTAACCTCTTTCCACTCTTCATATTTCTTTCCTTATATGCAATGTCTTGAATTTGAGTCTACCCGCTTCATCTGCTTTATCATCATCATAGACACCCTCCCCCACTTTATCATTCTTTGCCCACGTCATTACCATGTCTAGGAAGGGAAAAGAGCCTGCCTCATCATCACGCAAACACCCCCTACACGGCCCTTTTCCCCCATCATTCCTGGGTATTAACCCAACTTCTAAAGAGCATTCTGCACGTCTGCATGCCCTGCTTCATCGCCCCATGCGACCTACCCTTTTCGCTGATTCCCCCATGCTCGAATCTCTCGGACTCTTTAAGGGCGTCAGCAAAATTTTTACCTGCATTGGTTAAAATTTCCTTCTGCGCGCCCATGCCCACACACACTAGAACCTCACACTAAAGTTCCTCAGTTCTCTCGAAGTGTCAGATTGGGGTTTCACTTTCCGCGCCTTCAATGGAAATTATTCTATGAACTTTGCCGAGCTTAACAATATTCTAAATTTCCCTCACCCCGATCGTCATGTTGAATGTTCACCTCATGATCGGTCTGATATGTTCTCTTACTTTCGGGACGATGGTGTTTGGCAACGGTTCACTCGGTATACCACCTTTCCATCGGGGGCACTTGCGTCCTACATAATACATCCATGTTACCGCTTCGCCCATTGCCTCCTTGCCAACACCATTTTTTTCCTGCTTAGATGTTTCCACAGTGTCTAGGGATGAGCTTTTCTTTCTTTATGCCATGTCCCACGACAGGATCCATGGTCATATCCCTTTGCCCATAAACACCGCCCATTGGATCATCCACGAGATTTTATCTGTTAGCCGCGCAACTTCTGGATCCATCTGCTATGGTGGGATGATCACTCTTATTGTCAGTTGTGTTCTGAGGCTGCCGCCCGACCTCCCAATTTTACCAGGACGCAGCCGTTTCGATCGCGACTACTTGATCGATATCGGTATGCTCACCCCCTTCGGTAAGGAACGTGCAGTCTAACTCTATAGTCCTGACTATACTCCATTTGCCATCCTCCCACCATCATCTTCTGAGTGAATCCCTATTCGCACTTCTTATTTACCGTGGGAGTTCTACCCGGATCCTTGGTATGCCACACTCATACATTTTCCATGCTTGGAACCTCCCGATTGGCACATGTGTGTCGGTTCACCCAGTGTCATCATTATCCACCACGATCCACCAATAAATTTCGATCCACCGATGATCCAGCCCGTTGCCCCTCCTTCTCCTGTCGGCACACTATCTCCTTTGTCCTCAGAAGATTCCTTCATCCACTATTCCCAACCCTCCTCACCATCTCCCTACCATTCTACCAGCAACAGCTCAGATTGACTTTCCCCTTGCACATTTCTGCATCACATTGATCATATCATATTGCTAGCATTGTCATGTCTAGCTTGGGGGAAATCGATTTTTTATGTGTGTTGTCGTGTGATTTCGCTGTAGTGTTCCTGTTTATATGTGTTGTTTGGATGTGCTTTTCTATCTTGTATTTTCTGTGTTTCTTTTTCCTTCTTTTTATTTTTCTATTTCGTATATGTGTTTTTCCATGGTTTTCATTATTTTTGGGTCGGTGCGTACCCCCCATTTTCATTGCCCTCTTGTATTCACTATTATTGCATTGAGGGCAATGCAAGTTTCAGCTTGGGGGAGTCGCACTTTGTGCGTCAGTTGTGCCTTTTTTCTTCGTTTTTGAGCCGTTTTTCTTCGTGTTTTTCTTTTTCTTCTCTTCTTTTTATTCTCCCTCTCCTAGAGATGACCCCATATGATGAATTGCCTCAAAACCACACACACACCTAGCACGGCTACGATTATCACTTTCACTAACCCTAGGAAGCCGAATCCTATTGCATTTCATGCTTCGTGGGTTCACTTTGCTTTTGTGTGAGTTGTTTGTCGTGACTAGCTAGTGGTGTGCTTCTACTTTGTGATTTTGATTTATATACCTATCCTTGGTTGGTCCCTAGATTATCATGCTTCGATTTGAATATGCAGTATTTGCTTCTATTGTATGCTTCTATATGCATGTAATATATATATCATACTCTTCAATTCGCATGTGTCAGGATTCCACAAATAGGACTAGGATAACCCATTTAGCCTATGCTCTGATCTGCAAGAAATATCTCCTTTGCCGAGGGTTTATATTCCGATTTCTTTTTTAGTTTACTTGGTGCAAATCCCCTCGTCGTGTACCGTTCTCCCACTTGGAGAGTACACAAATGTATAGCCCAAAAATCCAAAAAACCAAAAAAGGAGAAAAGAAAAACCCAAAAAGAAAAGAAAAGAGAAAAGAAAAAAATATGTATAGCCAAAAATCCAAAAAAATACAAATACCCAAAACCCAAAAAAATTCCAGTGTGAATATTTATCCTATCTACCGAGAATAAAGGGAAGGCGAGAGTTTGCACTGAGTGTTCTACTCCACACCTTCTCAACCTCCATCGTTTTCGAAAACACTTGGCGTAGGAACTTTCTAGCGATTATCTAGGCGATAGTGTGGTAATTTCCTAGTTTCTAGCTGTGGAGTCCCTGACGCGTGATACGCTTCAATTCTTACTTTGATTCTCATGCATGCTTGAGCTATTTATTCACCGCTTATTCGAATTGAATCGATATTTGGGTCATTCATTGGGTATGTGTATATGGAGCTTTATTGCATAATGTAGATAGTAACACCGTTTGCTAGTACAGGACCACACTCACTCACGCTTCACCACGTGGGCCCACGACACTTGTATGGACTCACATTCCTTGGTTTAGTGAGTGTTTTATCGCATGCTTGCTTAGTGTGGTGTGTTTGATTTTGTGGCTCTGACGGGCGATTTAGGATTTCTTTTTCTTTTTTCTGTTTCTCTCTCTCTATTTTTTCCTCCGAGCTCCTACTCTCACTCGTCTTCCTTGAGGACGAGGAAGGGTTCAGCTTGGGGGATTTTGCCGTGCGTTTATATTTTATATATTTACGCACGTCTTCTTCGTGATTTTCCACCGTTTTCCGTTGTTTCATATACATTCTTTGGTGTTTTTTGTATCTTTTCACTTTCTCCATGTTTTTGTGCAAATGCAGGAGTTTCCAGCGTTGGGGACACACAAAGCAGATATCACGAGTCCCCGGAGAAACGGGAGGAGTCACACGCGATCCAGAGGGCCAAACGTCGAAGAAAACCAAGTTTCAGCCCTCAACCGATCCGGTGGACAGAGCCACCCGATCGGTTGGTGCACGCGTATCCGACCCGGACAGGAGTCGAAGAGAAGAGTAGCTCACCTGATCGGTTCAGTGATCGGGTGAGATCGATAGAGCTCTCTACCTTTTTGGGCTTAATTCCAACCGATCGAGTGACATATCACCTGATCGGTTCATCTGTAGCCGCATTTTCCCAATTCACAAACCGATGGCGCCACCCACTCAGCTCAGCGACCGGTTGAAGCTTCTGAAGCCCGATAGCGAAGACGACTAGCATCTCACCCAACCGGTTGATGCTTCAACCGATTGGGTGACCTCATTCTCTATATATAGTTGACCTATGTTTTCAGAAATGAGATCTTTTTTGTATTTTCTGTTTTTGGCACTTGTGACGGCTGGAATTTTCTCTTATTTTGTAAGTGTTTCGATTGTTCTGAAACTTTAGTATTGTCTTAATATCATTTCTAGCATCTCTTTTCTATTGCCTGATTATGATTTCAACCGTTGAATTTCGTATAGATTGTATTTTTGCCATGAATTGTGAGTAGTTCCCTAATCTGGGATTTTGGTGGAAACCCCTTTGTGGATTCTCCCTAGAACGACCATAGGAATATGATTTCGATAGGTTTTAGGAATTTAGATGGTTACGCGGGGTGTTTCATTGTCATTGGCGGGAGAAAGACTGCCTCTGACCATCGGGCCAAGGGGTAATAAAATTGGCGTTTGACTCCCTAGCCACAGCTCACGCCCCTAGCGTAGACATTGAATCCTAGCGCGTGGGAACGGCAAGATGAGATGTTGGGAGTAATCATTGCGACCTTAGTGCTCTCGGAGTCGGTCGATGTTAATGGACATGGGAATGCCCACCGACCGAATCCAGGTAGTCCTAGCGTATCATCCTGGGCATCGACCGGAATATCGGGCCCATGCGACGCTAGGTATCACTCGTAGAGGCAACGTCTCACCACTAAACCCTAAAATCCAATCGTTATCCTATCCGTCGGTCGTAATAGAGAGGGCACATGATAGGGTGGAAACCAAAGTCCTAGGTTCCATTTTATATATTACATCCTTCGTATTACCATTCGTGACAACCTACCGATCGTTCGGGCTAGCTCATCCGTCGGGTGAACCGGTTCCTACCTGACAACAAGCACAACACACGCCTCCCCGAGTTCGACCCCCAAGCCACAGTACAACACAGTGTGCTTGCGGTTAAAAATATTTAAATCTGGTATCCCCGATCCTATTGCCAACATTGCTAAATCTAGGAGACGTCAGGACACTACAACAGTCATTTTCTGACCTGGCAGCACTATTACTCGACTAATAGTTTTGACTAGTCGACTATTTTTTGGAAAAACGTCTCAGATTTTTTTGAAAATTTAGGCAGTTGTTCAACGTTCAAAAACTAGCTTTTTGGACGATAAATAGACCCTCAGACATATGCCTAAATCACACGAAAATTCACTCACTCTCTCTTTTTTAAGTTTTCTTTCTCTCTTTAGAAAGTGTGTGATTTTCAGATTTCCATAGGAAAACTCTGCAGAAATTCTGTCCCTTTAGGAAGTTCAATTTCCAAGAGTGTTCTACCATAATTCATATCTAGAACCTTGGATATTCCATCACCAACCTTGCGTTATAATTCTGATATTATCAAGGGTATATGTGATATTGTTTCATACTCTTTCTTTATTTTATATGGTGAATCTCTTGTTGAAGAGATTGTACAAGTTTGCAACACAGGGAGTGTTGGCATCTTTGTATGTTGATTACTTGCGGGGAGCAATTGTTTTAGTGGATTCAAATCTCTACGGTGTAAAGGACTGGACGTAGGATAACAAGTAGTAGGTTGTATGCAGATTTCTTAGTAATGGAGATGCCTCATTTTGAAGTAGTGTTTGGGATGGACTGGTTAGGGATGTTCTATGCCACTATATATTGTAGGCTTAGGAGGATAGTGTTTGAGATTCCTGATCATCCAGAGTTTGAGTTTCTTAGTGGTAGTAGTTCCCTTGGACCATTGAAGTTTAAGGCCAGCCCAGTAGAAGTGATGATGGAGATGGATGTTGAACCTGTATCACCGAGGGTAGTCTGAGATTTTCCTGATGTCTTTCCAGACGATATCTATGGACTTCCTCCGGATATATCATTAGAATTCACCATCGATCTGATTCCAAGCACTCAACCGATTGCGAAGGCTCCATACCGTATGGCTCCTTCAGATTTAGAGAGCTTCGTAGTCAGTTGAAGTATTTGTCAGAGCGTGGTTTGATTCACCCAAGTGTTTCTCCATGGGGTGCACCAGTACTTTTGGTGAACAAGAAGGATGGATCTCGAAGGATGTGCATCGACTACCGGGAGTTGAATAAAGTTACTGTGAAGAACAAGTATCCTCTCCCTAGGATTGATGACATCTTTGATCAGTTTGGTGGATCTCGTGTGTATTCAGAATTTTTTTTGAAAATTTAGGTAGTTGTTCAACGTTCAAAAACTAACTTTTTGGACTATAAATAGACCCCCAGACATATGCCTAAATCACACAAAAATTCACTCACTCTCTCTTTTCTTAAGTTTTCTTTCTCTATCTAGAAAGTGTGTGATTTTCAGATTTCCATAGGGGAACTCTGCAGAAATTCTGTCCCTTTAGGAAGTCCAATTTCCAAGAGTGTTCTACCATAATTCATATCTAGAACCTTGGAGATTCCATCACCAACCTTGCGTTATAATTCCGATATTATCAAGGCTATAGGTGATATTGTTTCATACTCTTTCTTTATTTTATTTGGTGAATCTCTTGTTGAAGAGATTGTACAAGTTTGCAACATAGGGAGTGTTGGCATCTTTGTATATTGATTACTTGCGGGGAGCAAGTGTTTTAGTGGATTCAAATCTCTACGGGGTAAAGGACTGGACGTACGATCATAAGGATCCGAACCAGGATAAAAATCTTCGTGTTTGTGTTTGCATTATTCTGGATTGTGATCTTTTATTTCCGCACTCTTATTGCAATTTTATATTAACTTTTAATTTTGCAATATCGTCGTAATTTACACTATTCACCCCTCCTCTAGTGTATTTGGTGTGCCAGGAGATCCAACACAGTTGGCTTATTCTATTAGGATATTACATTTGGATTTCACTCGGTAAAACATAGAATTACCCTAGTTTAACTTATGTTCATGATTTTTAAATATAGTTAAAATGGTTTTATTCAACTATATCCTCGTACAATTTTAGCAATCATTTTAAGCCGTATAGATGACCAAATTTAGACATTTAATGGGAGAGAGACCCAACCACCTTGAGTTTCACATCCTTGAGGAGACTCAACAAGTTGATCGACTCTACAATTGGTAGATAAACTCTTCATCAATCACATCACATATGACTCACTATTGGTTTTTACCCCTAGTCACTTATGATCTTGAGGAGACTCAACAAACCATAATGACTAGTCTAATCGAACCCTTGTTTTCATGTCTAATATTAACTTACACCGATACTCGAGGAGACCCGACGCAGTGGTTTGGGTTAATACCATACTACATCACAAGTATGATGGAGTCGGTTTCTAAAAGAGACCATGACATAGCTTGCGGAGACTTAACAACCATAAC